>JAASGT010000532.1:0-22502 GCA_023334315.1 Globisporangium alternatum
GATGATGGGCTCGGAGCCAATGGGTCCGCCACAGCCGAAGAAGTAGGTGATCGCGGCGATTCCCATGGTGCTGAGCACGCGCTGGTTGGGACCGAGCGGCAGCGGGTAATGGTCCGACTTGCGGTACGAGGCCTCATCCGTACTCTCGAGCTCACTGTTGAAGGCACGACATTAAAAAAGAGAGAGGCAGAGGGATAATTGATGAGTCTGGGTCGCTTGCCATAGCAAGTTTAAGCAGCAGTTTGTCAGCTCGACTCACGCATACTCACCGATTTCGTCCTGCTGGAGCTGGTTCATCTTGATCGCCATGGGGCGTGGGGTCTTTCTCATCGATGGATTGACTTGGACGGTTCAGCAATCGTTGAAGACGGCAAGGCGTGCGTGGCAGACAGCGCGCAAAGACTCGGACTGACGAGCGAGCGAGACCATCGTGGAAGAAAAGTGCTCGTTGAGATCGTCGGCGGGTTGGGTTGGGCGTGGAAGCATAAGCTTTGAGCCAGAACACCGAACAACCGAACTTCATCACAGAAGAAGACTTGCAGATCCATAGCTTCGGTATTTGCAAGATGGAAGGTGAGGCACCTCGCAGCAGAGCTCTGGATCTCTTGAGAGATGGAACACTGTGTGATGCCGAGAGTCCGAGTACCTTGGTCCTCCAGAGCTGCTCGAATCGATTCGAACGCAGCGAGGTTCGTAAAGTTCGAAACTGGAAGGAACGAACCTTTCGCCTTTGGTCCGCAAATGTGACCTTGGCGGCACCACGAACTTCAGAACGTCCTTGTTGCGATGTCGATTTTGCGAAGGTCCACAACACACGCACCCACCCACGCATGCAAGTATTGCAAATTCGCACCCAAGTCCGCCAGGTAGACCACAAGGATGTATCCTTGTGGTCGCTGCAACTCTTGGCACTTGGACACTGCACGCCCGGTCTCTACTGAACGAAGCCCACACTGTTGCTGCTGTTGTAACTGTTGTGATCATTTGCACCCACACACACATAGAAGGCTTACGTAGTGGTCATCTGCACCCATACATGTGAAAGGCAGGGTGAGCTACTAATATAACTGCGTTTGTGACTAGCGGCGCAAGCATGGGAGGAGCAGTCTGCACTCTCGGATGATGGGTTCATGGGATTGCACCTGGGACCTCGAGCCAGTGCCAGCAGGTCGGTCCCGTCAGTTCCCGTGACCGTCAGAAAGATCATCGATCAGCTCGCCGCAAGCACCGATCGTGTGTGTGTTTTCGAACCTCTCAGGATCACGCTGCACGAGTTTCCTTTCGTCCTAACACAATGACATTCCTCCACACACCAGCAGCAGATTTTTCTGCATGTGTCCAGCGGACCTCAAGCAAAGCGCCATTGTTTGTTGCCCATTTTTATCAAATGCGATCACTGAGCAGCTTGAAGTGAGCTCTTGGCCGACTTCAACGTGGTCCAATCGACACAACGGGCTCACTTCTCAATTCTTCCCCATGTGACCCACGCTACCAATGAAATGCTCGGCACGCATATGACACTTGATTCATGTTCAAATGCCGCGTGTGACGCCTTGCCACCAGTAGCAACGTTGACTGGAGTGGGGCGACTCGATCCCACCGTCCCTCCTACAAACTACACTTGCGTCCATGGAGCTTGAATGAGTGACAGCTCCACTGGACTGAAACGAAAGGAGCGCGCGCGTGTGTGTGTGTGTGGGCTCCTAAGAGCGTCGCCGAGCCATCGTTTCTGTGCACAAGGCACACACAGATGGCTCAGCAAGTCTCACGTGCTTAACGACCGCTCCGATGCCAATCAATTGAACCGGGCACGTCATTTGACATTCGTCCTGCAGTTCTGTTACAGGCTGCGAGAATACATCCAGCGCGAACGCATGCACACGTCAATCATGCTGGCATGTGAAGTGACTGGTTGTTGATGATTTCAATGCGTGAGGGGAGCCATCGCCACGGTCATCAAGAGACCAGAGAGCTTTTGGATTCGTTCACTTAGACCACCATGTGTTACATGCGACGTGTGTGCGTGTCTGCTGGCCTCTGCTATCGCTATCAAATCATTCACACAGTTTACAAAGGTTCTGTGGATCTATAGAATAGCATTATATCTGATTAATATAGGAAATGCATAGTTTTTAACAGCTTCAATCAAATAGGCAGTGAGCGGTTCAGCACATGTCAGTCGTCCTGTCTGATCTTTTCCGCTCAAGATGCCACTTTTACCCGATTTTACACTGACTTGTGTCTTTTTTGTAAAATATTGGAAGTGAGTCTGGATTGCTACACAACATTGGTAATATCGCTAACATTGTTATTCAAGTAAGCAGTGTGAAGCCATGCCCAAGTACGTGTCTTCTGCCAAAGTTAGAGAGTATCGCTACCGAAGCATTACGAGGATAGGCTAATAAACATGAGCACCAACAGCCGTATCAAACAGTTGACCAATAAAAAACAGAAGGTCGCTTACGTAGTCGTGTTGGTACTTTGGTAAGTTGGCGATCTTCTGAGGTGAGAACCTATGTTTTATATAGAAAAAAGTGCGTTTACTTTTGGAAAATTGTATGGCGTGCATGCTTTTCGCTACAGATTAACAAAAGACGATGCACATTAGCAAGCCTCGAAAGCGCAAAAGTGACTGAGCGCCAGCCAGTTCTGAGGCGTTGTGTGTGACTTGGTAATCAAACGACCAGCCTCATTCGTAAAAACCGGGCCAGGACGACGAGAAGAGAGTGCGCGGGCCAAACCAACAAACCAGCCCCACCGCAACAAGCACAAGCCGCCTGTCTGTCAGTTGTGAAAGCGTTGCACGAGAGCAAGAGAGCGCTCGACCTGGTCGGACTCACAAGCGCATCTCGCACGAATCACTCACACACCATATCCCGATTCGGCCGTAAGCAAGCAAATCTGCCAAAGCAGATCCAACAGGCACACACAAGCAATCGCAGCTGCGCAAGACACACACGCAAATAAGCAAGCAAGCAGGTCCATTCCAACACACGACAAAGGCGATGGTGGCCGACTTCCCGCTGCCGCGCGAGGAGCTCCCGCGGATCAAGGTGACGCCGCGCGAACACGAGGAGGCGCGTGAGCTGGCGAACCACATGCTCGCGCACACAGTGCTCGAGTTCGAGAAGTTCATATACCGCGACAATAACCACGTGGACCCGCGGCTATGGAAGACCATCGGCTCGCGCGACCGACTCAAGCTCTACAAGCAGCGCGAGGGCGGCATCACGCACGCCGTGCGCACGCAGCGCCTCGACTCCATGTCCGAGCTCCCGAGTGAGGCGATCATGGCCGCCACGGACCCGGGGTCGCTCATGATGACGGGCTACTGGCCCGGCCGCATGGAAAACGCCATGTACGCCGTGGTGACCAAATCGCAGGAAGAGCTCGCGCTCGTGGTCATCTACCTGCACGAAGATGTGGCTGACTGCGCGATCCTGCACACGATGGAGGGGCAGACGCCCGAGACCCCGTACCACTTTCTCGGGTACAAATTCTTTGTGCGTAAGTCACCCACGAATGCGCACATGGTGCGCCACCGCGACAGTCTGTATTTGGAGTACTGCGGCGTGACGAAGACGTCCCAGGGCGAAGAGATCGGGTACCACATCATGCACTCGGTGGACATCCCGGGCTTTCCCGACTTGACGCGGCGCAACTCGGTGCGCACGCGCCAATCCGTGCGCTACATCTACCGCCAGAAGGCCGAGAACGTCGTGGAGATCTTCATGCTGGGCTCTCTCAGTATTTCCGGCACGCTGGGCGGCTTTGGTCCGGTCTCGACGTTCTTCACGGCTGACTCGCTCTTTGGCATTGCGCGCCTTGTGGACTGTGCTGAGGTGAAGCGACTCACGGCCTGCGTGCGTGAACGCCAGCGCAACATCGACCTGCTCGAGCAGCGCGAGAAAGGCACGGATTGCGCGATCTGCAGGCAGCGAAAGAAGATGTTTACGAGCGTGTCGCTCTCCGAGTGCATGACGTGCGGCCAGTTCGTGTGTCAGCGGTGCCGGCTCTTCAAGAAGATGTTCATTGGCGACGGCATCCTGGGTCGCTTCCAGAAGATCTGCGTCTGCAAGACGTGCGTGCTCGCGGCCAACGAGGGCGACTTCCGCGACCCGATCCACGTGAGTCTGACAAACAGGGAGAATTTGCGCAGCCTGCGCCAGCGGGCGGCATCCTCGGCCTCGTCCTACGCGGCATCTGACGCCAGTGGCGGCAGTGGTGGGGGCAGCTCACTGTACACGTCGTCCTCCGAGGCCACGTCGTCCATCAGCAGCACGCAGCAGGCGCACTACCACACACAGTACGCAGACCGCGGCGGGATCAATGGCACGAGCAGCAACGGCAGCGGACCACGACGCGCTCAGCGGTACCCGCCCTCAGCCCGCAGCGGCGGCGCCTCAGGCCCAACAGCCTTGACCCAGGACGGAGGCATGGACGAGTACTATATGCAGCGTCCAACGCTGGCGGACATCTCGCATGACCTCATCCCACTGGACCTCGAGCCCTCGAGCCCCGAGAGTTCGGTCTCCATGGTCGTCTACGACTCGTACCCATCGCAGCAGGGCCGTCACTTCTCGACCGACTCGCGCTCCGACTCTAAGCAGCGCACCGCATCGGCCTCGTCGTCCGTGACCTCGACGCGGTTCTACACGCCGCCCACGCCGTCGGCCATCGCCGTCGGCGTGCCCGTGGAGAGCTTCGACGCGGGTTACTACCAGCACAACAACCTCAGTGGCGGTAGCACGAACAACTTGGAAAAGCACTACAGTACGCCCATTGGCCTCACGCGGACGGAATCGGTGTCCTCGGCCAGAGCGCCGTCGACGACCTCGACCTCGTCGACCTCGGCCTCGACCATGCACGGCGGAGGAGCCAATGGCCCGGAGCAGGACCTGCTGGCGCGTATGATGGAGCTGCGCCGCGTGGCCGACGCGACGTACAACACGACACAGGAGAACGCGGCGTTCCTGAGCCAGCGATATTAAGGGACTTGACAGAGTTGACAAGTGAGGCGATTGATTGGGAGTAGGTTGGTAGGTTGAAAGAAACCAGAGTCGGATGTGTGTTGTGTGGGGAAGAGAGAACAGCTCACGAGTCCACGTGAGAACAAGTAGTAACGTTATATCAAAAGAGAAAATCATTTATGAGTTGCACGAAGAGCTTCCATGGCAGTTCGTCAAAATTGTCGAGGCAGGGAGCGAAAATGGTTGACGCCTCGAGCAAGTGGTTGAGACGCAATTGCGAGCGTCGAGCTCCTTCCAGAGAAGCAGGCGTTCTATCGATGCGACACATGGAGTGTTGACTGATAGGCTCATTGCGCGTGTGTCTTGCGTGGTTCCCAGTGTCTCCGTACGCATTTGCTTGCATCGGGTTGATCACCTTCCTCCTCCATTCTGGTAGACCAGTCATGGTTCCGACAAATTCTGGTTCTAACGCGTTTTCAACAAAATTTTACCGGTATACCGGTATTTAACAGTTAAGTTACCCGACGCTTCGCGCCTCGACGTGCTCAGGAAATATAAAACTAATCCCTGGTCATTGTTGCGTCCCCGCTCAGTAAACCTCAGTCACTGGGCCCGCTCACTATCGCTGTGCGGCTTGTCCACCCCTGTCTGCTTTGGCTACGCTCCTTCGATTTCTTCGCTCCGGTGATTTGTCTTTTGTATTGCAGTTAATATGATATTTAACATAACTGAAATGATATCCGACCAATCAGCGACCAGAATTTGTCGTAGTTTTCATCATATTCATCCGTATGCAGCATGTTTTTCTACTATTCATTTTACAAAAAAATCACTGCTGGAGATAAATATATCAGAATACTGCAGCATGCAACCCATTCCCTCGTCGCGGAAGAACAATACGAATGTCAAGTCAAACACGCAGTTTGAGGTTGCATGTTGAAGCAGGTTGAAGCAGATTGACACGGTTGATCAAGAAGAACAAGAAAACAGGCAACCAAAGAGCAAAGAGTGAGAACGAACGACGAACGCTGGCGGCAGGACGAGTTAAACAAGAAGGGCGTGGAGGCGAACGAGTTAGCGGGTGTGCGGGGCGGGCAGTGGACGCTGGTATTCCTGAGAGAGAACGGAGCGCAACAAAATAAAGTTAGCCACAATAAATAGGTTGATTTCAACACTGGTATTCTGTGGTGCACCCTATTTTGACCAAATATGCAAATATGAGAAACCTTCGTTATATCAAATCACTGATTAAACTTGAATTGATTTTGTACTGAGCTGTTTTTCATGATGGACAGCAGGGAAAGAACAAAGTGTAAATTGACACCACCAACTGCTTCATAATGATGGACATGCAGGAGATCAAGGCGCGTCGGCCGCACTTGCAGCAGCCGCCGGCGACCCCCGGTGCCGACGACAGCGCCGAGTCGATCGAGGAGCTTGACCCGAGCGTGCAGACGGCGCCGCTGCTGGCCGCGAACGGCAGCGAGCTAGACTCGCGCGGCCGCGCGCGCAAGCACCAGAAGCAGGTGGGCAGCTGGATCCAGTACGTGCTCGACCGCGTCTGGTCCGTCACGTTCCTGAGCATCGCGTGCTTCGGGCTGCACGAAGCGCAGTTCGTGCACGAGGTGCTCTACGCTCCCGAGGCCCATCGCGCGTGGGTGAACCTCGGCATCTTCTTCTCCACGCTCGTCGTGCTCTTCGGTAGCTACATTGAGATCTACCGCAGCATGCTCCTGGGCGAGAAGGTGTCGTACGAGAAGGCCAAGACATCCACGCACGCGATGCTCTTTTCCATGTGCGCGGCCGGCATCTGGTGCGTATTGCTATCGCTATTGTTGTTATATGGGAGTGTAAGGAATGGACTGGTATGAACTGACCTAATTGTCTTGCGTGTGTGATTGTGTGGCTGTTAAAGCTTCTCAATTGGGCTGTGGCCGATCTGGCACTGGCTCACGCTGCCGTACCTGTTCATGTGGTTCTGGGGCGTGATCGTGCAGATCGCCGTCGTGTTCCCCGTGCAGCTCCAGCGCGTGCTCTTCGCCGTCGGCTACCTCTGGTTCATGCACACGTACCTCTCGCTCTTCCTCGTGTAAGCGGACTCCTGTCCACGCCACGTGACGCCATCGCTACTGGTAACCGAGAGATCAGCCAGGGTGGAAGCGGAAGTGCACCAATAAGAGAGAGAGAGAGTGCGCAACAGAATAGATAGAGCCGCGTGAAGGAGGCGTGAACGAGAGAGAAGCATTGAGAAGGGCACGAAAGTGCGTAATTCAACCTCAACCCATGTTGCTCTGTCGTCTATAAGAGCATCTATCTATAAGAGCGCCCACTGTTGTGCGAGCTACAGTTTGTTGCGCCAGATGGATCCGACTCGTAACATGGTACAGATCAACGTGCAGCCATGTGCTTTAAGGAGCTACAGATTGCTTCTGGCTACTACTTCCAGGTGCTCCTGCTGATGCGGACAGTGGTGTTGTCGTGCCGAGAGTGCCATCCCCACGTGTCCCACGCACTCCTGTGGCAAATGAATCGCCTTCCTTGTGGGTTGGAGAGGAAGCACTTGTGTGTTTTCTGTTGATGAGCATGCTTTTTTGTCGTGTTAGCCAGTTTGCTCATGAAGTTCCAACGTCAATAGCGAAACTCCGAACCCAGTTGAATGTGTCTTGACGTAGTTCCATTTCAAAGTATCGACAGTATTCATAATGAAAGGGATTTTTCGAGTCTTTCTACAGTATCTTTCTTCACCTTTATATCTAGAATCCTTACCATGTGTCTTTTTAGAAGCAGAACTGTACTTGCGCAAGTCATGACCTCCATCAATCGACCCTGTTTATTTCAAATACATGTGCAATTCTGCACCTCTCGATCTTGAACAGACGCATCGTTCCGAGAGCGCACCGCAGCTGAAAAGTCGCGAAATCGAAAGATCCGGTTCAGTTTTACTTGAGGTCCGACCCTCCCATTGCTGCACAGCAACTACCACCAGACGCTCATTTGCGCATTCGCAGCCTCACCCAGGAGCTCAACACTAAGGTCTCACGGGCCATGGCAACGTTCCCACTACCGCGCAACACGTTCCCCATCGTGATGAAGTTCACGACCGACCAAAGCGCCGCGTTCGCCGACTGCCGCGACCGCCTCGTGCACGCGACCGCGAAGGCGCGACGCGAGTTCCGCGACAAATACCACATGCAGCTCGACGAGCGCGTCTGGAAGGTGCTCAAGAAGACCACTTGTAAGCGCAGCAACGCTACCGGCAGTTCTACCGCAAATAGCAGCTTCTCGGTGTACGTGCCCAGGCGCAAGGCGCAGCTCCCCAGACCGTCGTCGTCGTTGTCCTGCTCGCCAATCCTCATCGGTGCGGGTGCAATCGCCGGCAGCCTCGAGGACGTCATGCTTGGACTCACGAGCGCCACCACGAGCGCCATGCGCTTCGCGGCCTCATACATGCACAAGGACGTGCTCGACGTGCGCGTACTCTCGACTCTGCAGGCGCCCACGGAGGCCGAGCCATTCGAGTATCTGGGCTTCAAGTGGATGGTCAAAGGCCCGTCGTTCGCCATGAAGAGCTTCATCCGGCCGCGGGACTTCGTCTACCTCGAGTCCTCGGGAATGCGCGTCGACGAGCACGGCAACCACGTGGGCCACCTGATGATGCACTCGGTTGAGCTCACGGGCTGCCGGTCGCTCAAAAGGCAGCACGGCATCGTGCGCGGTGCTCTCTCGTTCTGCTTCTTGTTCTCCGAGTCGCTCGTGACCCCCGGGAGCGTTGACGTGTTCTTCAAAGGATTCGTGGACCCGCGAGGCGGTGTGACCGAGCGCCTCGCGCTCTCGGCCGCAGCCGACAGCATCATGGCGTGCCAGAACGCCCCGCTGTGCGCCCGCATGAAGAAGTACTCGTGGATGGTGCGCGAGATGCGCGGCCCAGGCCAGCAGATCACAGCCGATACCAGCAGCAATAGCCTCGGCGAGATCCAGCAGCAGCCCTTCACATGCGCGTCGGAGACATCAGACGAAGATGCCTCATTCCTCCTGCATAACCTACGCGACGGCTGCTGCACCGTGTGTGACGTGAGCTTCAGCGCCTTCACCGTGTCCTTGGCGTGCGACATCTGTCGCTTCGACGTCTGCTCTTCCTGCGTGCAGACGGTCGTGATGGCGGCCGGTGCCAACCCCACGGCAGCGCCCACACGCGTGGTCCAGGAGCACATCTCGTTCTGCCACCACTGCGTCAACGCAGTCGAGAAGCTCGACTCGACGCGCGTGGCGCGGGACGACGCGAGCCACACGCTGAGGGCGCTGCGGCAGCTCTCCGGTGTGAACTACAACAGCAGTGGTGGGATGGTCCTCAACGGTGGCGCAGCGGAGAAGAGCAGCGAGCGCATCAAGCTCGAGCCGCTCAAGAAGCGCTCTCAGTCGGTCGTCCCGAGTGGCATGGACGAGCACAGTGAGCCACACCGCTCCAACATTTGGTGAAATGGCAACTTACAGAGTTAGTGTCCTCAAGAGCGAGGTAGTCAGCCACACATAGTGTAGCATGAGAAGAACGGTTTAAAGTATGAAACACGACGAAATGATTTCGTAAAATGACTGTCTACAACTCAGGAGGTATCCAGGTACTCCCTTCATCTGAACTTTGCTACGAACACAACTCAACTGTCGAGGCCCCGCCTCAGAGGCTCATGGTGTATCTCTGCTCTCCAACGTACAGCCTAGAAACGATCCGCAGTAACCAGTCTCTCACTGCTCACATCTGACAATCTCGTGAAGCGAGTCACATGAATTCGTCCACACCAGGTGGATGCCTTGCGATCCTTGAACAGACAAAAGTTTCAGCTGATTCAAATGAGCTTTTCACAACGATCTTCGCATTAACACATTCATGCCACCTCTTTCCCACTCTCACTACCATATCTTACATCCTCTTCCTCTTTCTCTTTCCCAGTCCTTCCTTTCTTACTCAGTCGTCGCCTTGAGTGTTGACTGAGTAGTCCGTCTCGGTCATGCTGCTGGCCTCGTACTGCTTCTGGAAGTAGCTCCCGTTGATGATCGGGTACGGGTCGCGCGGGTCCACCGGCATCTCGCGCGACCGCATCACGCACGACTTACAGCACACGATGCGAAAGTTGCGTGGCCGCGCGAGCACGTAGGGCTTGACGAAGCACCTGGAGCACACGGACGTGAGGCAAATGCGGCAGGGCTTGCACGAGGAGCTCAGCACCGACGGTTTGCGGTAGCACAAGGTGCAAACCGAGGCTCTTGCCACGGACACGCTCGCGTTGCGCGCCTTCCGGAAGTCCAGGATACTCTCCGAGGACTCGCGAGCACCTTTCGCGCCTAGGACTAGCGGAGTGCCGCGCTCGCTCTCGCTCTGCATGAACATGAGCGTCATACGCTTGGCCGCGGCGCAGTCCACGGTCTTGGATATGCTCAGCACCATGTCGGCCGACGTGTTGAACGCCATGAAGTCTGCGAGCTCGCCGCACAAGTTGAACACGCCCTTGCTGTAGAACGCGATGACGTTGGGCGAGATCTGCCGGTAGATGCAGCAGAGCATCATCTGCGCGCGGATCACGATGCTCTCGGGGAAGATTGGGAACCCGGGCACGTCCACGGACTTGAGCAAATGGTAGCCGTACGGGATCCCCTGCGAGTCCTTCTCGATGCCCATGCACTCCAAGTTGCACACGTCACGGTTCTTGATAAGACTGCCGCCGGGGGTCTCGGCCACGCGCCACTTGAGCCCCAAGTACCGGTACGGATCCTCCTCGGTGCCGAGCTCAAAGGACTCGAGCACGGCCGAGTCCAAGTGGCTCTTGTTCACAAACGACGTCGTCATGCGCATCTCCTCGGTTGTCTTGTGATGCAGCCCGTAGAACGCGTTCTCCAGCTCGCCCTCGATGAAGCCCACACCGAGCACCATGGACACGAGGTCCTCAGACGGCGTGATGCGCTTGTAGACGCGCATGCGCTCCTTGGACTTTACGAACTTCCAGTCCTGCGGGTTGAGCATCGCCAAATCGCGGTACCGGTACTGGATCTCCATGCCGAGCGTCGTCGAGATCACCTCGTGCGCCGTGCACTTGTAGGCCGCGACGTCCTCGGGCGTGAGCTTGAGTTTGGGGATCATGTCGTCCGCCAGCGGGAACGACACGGCTTTTGTGTGAACGGTGCTGCCTTTCAAGTTGCCAGGCATCTTGGCTGTCTGTGTGTCTTTGTGGATACGTTGGCGTGGCCGGATCTGTGTAGCTGCTCGCTGATGACAAAGTGTCTCTGGTCCTAGATGGAGAATGGCAGACAGCACTGGGGCAATCGCGTGCGCTGACAATGTGTGAAGTTGACGTCTGGGACACAGAGAGAGAAACCACAAGTGCGTTGTGTGCGCCTTTGCTGTCTGTCAGGTAGACCAGAGAGACGTCAACAGCGCAGTTGCTCAGTTGAGGAATGAAGTGCCATGAAGGCAGCTGGTGGCGCACGGAAGGAGCAGAGGAAGGCTGGTCAAGTCAGCTGGAGCACTCTGTCAGTCAGTCACGCCTCGACGGGTTCACACAAAGGCTACATGTTGTCCCTTTGGAACAAGGCAGGCCACGACGACCGAATGAAAGCGGACGAAAGAGAGCAAAAGAAGATGCGGCTTGGGGATCCACAAGCAAACTGACCACTTGAAGCTTCTTGGGCCTCAGACTAACCTTGCTGGCGCAAGCGGCGCTCTCTGCAAGACCCAGCAGCTCACGCTCCATCACGTCTCGTCATGAGACCAAGCGCATATGGCGAGACTAATCGCAGCTTGACAAGATGACGTCAAAGCTCTGGATTACTGGCCAAGAACACCGAGTACCGACAATTGAGCTGTGTGTGGTTGTGGACGCCACGGTTGCGGTGTGTGTGTGCGCGCTGTTGCGCTTCGTTGAAGCTAAACTATTTTGCTAACAAAGGCCAGGCGACTTTGAACCCAAACTGTCCCACAGTGTTGTTGCTGACGTGCATTCTATATTCACGGAAAAGCTGCACACTACAGTTTTTCCTGTTGAGCCTAGCATGACTGAGTGAGCTCTTCGCAGACTCGCTCAACTGCTGATCTCTTCCACCCTCTGTCTGTCGGTCGCCCGCTGATGCCTTCCAGCTACGTGCTTTGATTTCACTGAGCAAGTCTTTTACTCACGCGAGATGCACGCATGTGCCAAGACGAATAGTATGTACTCGTCAGCAGGTCACGGTATGGAGCACCAGTGGGAAGTGAAACTGGTTTCATTATTCTCGTATGGCTGACGCTCGACAGCATTCGCTTCGGGCCAGTGGCAGATTCGAGACCGTCCAGCTCAATAGTGCAATAGACCTGCGCACATGTGTTTGCAGCAACTCTACTTGGATCAGCAGCCGCTCTTAACAGATTCTCTCGCTGATCCTCTTCGCACCACCTGAAGCGCAATGAGCAATCGAGCTCTCTTATAAAATGTGCCTGAGCACGCTATGAGCTCCTTGCATTTCTTTCGCGTCGATCTGAAAAGCCCACAAACACAAATGAATACTCAGCAGGAAGTTGAAGCGGTGCGCTGGCGGCTGACAAACATTCCGGACTCCGCATTGTCAAGCCCCACACTTGAGAGAGATGGCTACAGCTCTAGGTGAGGGGAGATACAATAGCAACACGGCAACCTGTATGCTGGCTAATAAATCAATCTTCTTCTTTACGTCATCTTCTTAGATACCTCGGCTTCTCGCTCTTTTTCCCCAACTCACGAACTCAAAGACTATACTCCTCGTCGGGCTGCAGCAGCGAGATGAGTGGGTACGGCTGGCGCGGGTCCACGTTGAGCTGCTTGGCGCGCATGACGCAGATCTTGCAGCACACGATGCGTACGTTCTCGGGCTTTGCGAGCACGCGGCGCTTCACGAAGCACTTGCCGCACACGGACACAGTGCAAATCTTGCACGGCCGACAGGACGAGCTGAGCATCGACGGCTTCTTGGTACACAGCGCACATGCCGCGCCTTTAAACTTGTCCTTCTCGGACTTCACCAAATGGCTGCGCAGGTTTCGACGGTTGCCGTTGTTTTTCATGGTCACCTCGCTCTCGAGCACCATCGTCGTGAGGCGCTTCGCGGCCGCGCAGTCGACCGCCTTGGCGATGCTCAGCACCATGTCGGCCGACGTGTTGTAGGCCATGAATTCGGCCAGGTCACCGCAGAGGTTGAACACGCCCTTGGCATAGAACGCCACGACATTGGGCGAGACCTGGCGAAAGATACAGCAGAGCATCATCTGCGCGCGGATCACGACGCTCTCGGGAAATGGCGGGAATCCGGGCGCGTCCACGGACTTGAGCACCTGGAAGCCGTACTTGATGCCCTGGGCGTCCGTGGCCGTGCCCATGCATTCGAGATTACACACGTCGCGGTTTTTGATGAGGTTACCACCGGGCGTATGCGCCACGCGCCACTTGAGCCCCAAGTACCGGAATGGGTCGTCGTCCGTGCCGAGGTCGAGGTTCGCGAGCACGGCCGTGTCGAGAATGCTCTTGTTGATGAACGCCGTCGTCGTGCGCATCTCCTCGGTCGTCTTGTGATGGAGCCCGTACAGCGCGCTCTCAACCGAGCCCTCGATGAAGCCCACGCCGAGCACCATGGGCACGAGCGTCTCCGTGGGCGTGATGCGCTTGTAGATCCGCATGCGCTCCTTGGCTTTCAGGAACTTCCAGTGGTGCGGGTCGAGTTCCTCACTGCCTTTGTACCGGAACTCGATCTCACGCTCGAGCGTGTTGGCCACGATCTCCTCGGCGAGCTGCCGGTACGCCTTGACGTCGCCGTCACTGAGCTCTACGCGCGGGATCGCATCCTCTGGCAGCGGGAACGTGATCGTCGGAGCTGTACTGTGTACCATTGTGTATGGTGGTGTCTGTGGTGATGACGAATTCCAAATGAACAGAGCGCGTTCACGAGCGGCAGTGGTGTCTCGCAGATCGCGGTGGTGGACTCTGTTTTCTATTGCTTTCCGCTCGCCCGAACCGTTCTGTTTGGAAAACACAGATATTGTTCATGAGACGCGACAGACAGACAGGTACGGTTGTCTGATGCAGAAAGCCCCATATGCGCCGATGACGCACTATGATACGATACCTAGCTGCTCGGAGGTACTCTGGCTGTACAAAGGGATTTGTGGGTGGCGTTTGTTTGCCTGGGGTCAAACTTTTCATAGAGAAGCCACTCGAGTGCACCCCTCTAGACTCAAAAATGAAAGAGAGGGACGACGCGTTCACAGGTCCATACGTGTTTTTTCTTCAGTCAGCGAAGGGACCTGGAGCGTGGACGTCCCCATGGTGATAATACGGTGGTGCCTGGCGAGCATGTCGAGAGCTCACTCATATTAATTCTACTAGCGCAAGCATTCTGCTGACATTGGACGCATAGGAAGTGCCTTCCCGAATGTCAATCAGCTTGCAATTATTTTGAGCAGCAGGTGGTGGTGACACGGATGCGTGTCAACCTGCTGAACTGGCTCTTGCTCATAAGTTCAGTAGTCTCTCAGAAAAACTGCACATGGTATATAAGTTAGAATTTCTGATTGGTAAGTACGAAATTTACATTCCCAGTTTTCCGGCCGACCAGTATTTTGAACACAGACCGACCGATCCTCTTGTTTTTTGTATGCAATCTGAGTGTGATCTGAGCCCTTGTCCAACCTCTATGTGGAACGAATACTTTAGACAGTCTCAGATTTTCACGTCTCTAAGAAACGCCAACACGTGATGGTCCAAACCTGAACATACCTATTTAAAACTGGTACTCGATCAGTGTTGTAAAGAGGTATCGTGGTAGTTTACAAATAGATTACATGGTGAAGAGCACAGCGACATGAGAAACGCTCGTGTCAGCACTTACCACCACCTCATCCACGGCCTTTCACCTGTAGCTGCATTATATTACGGACGACTGTAACCAGCTCGGCACATCACATGTACAGATACACTCACTACACTACACAGAATTTAGAGCTCGGCACCGAGCTCCGGATGCGGCTGGCGCGGATCGATGGCCAGCGTCCTGGACTCGAGCACGCACGCCTTGCAGCAGACCACTTTGACGTTGTGCGGTCGCGCGAAGAGCTCCGTCTTGACGTGACACTTGGCACATGCGCTCTTGGCGCAGATCTCGCACTTCCGCAGCGGCGGACCGAGGAAGAACCGCTTCTTGAGGCACACGGAGCACGCCGCGTCCTTCATGTCGGACGCCTTCTTCTCAAAGCCTAAGCCTCCGCTACTGGCCTTGGTGAGACGCGACTGGCGAGTCCAATTGTTGCTTTCCGTCGCCACTGGGATCTCGACGTTGTTGCGCAGTGCGAGCAGCGTGAGGCGCTTCGCGGCCGCGCACTCGAGCGCCTTGGAAATCCCGAGTACCATCTCGGCTGCCGTGAAGTACCCGACAAAGTCCATCATGTCGCCACTCGGGTCGAAGATCGCCTTGCAGTACATGCCCACGAGCGTCGGCGTGACTTGGCGGTAGATGCAGCAGAGCATGATTTGCGCGCGCACGACGTCGCCCTTCGATGACACAGGCAGCTGGTCGTCCAGGTCCACGGATTTCATGAGGTGGAAGCCGTACTGGCTCCCATTCGCATCTCTGCCGATGCCCAGATGCTCGAGCGTGCACACGTCCCGGTTCTTGATGAGCTTGCCGCTGCCCGGGGTCTGTACGACGCGCCACTTGAGACCCAGATACCGGAACGGGTCCTCTTGTGTACCTTGGTCGATGTTGGCGAGCACAGCGGCGTCCACGTGGTTCTTGTTGAGAAAGGACGTGACGGACCGCATCTCCTCCGTCGTTTTGTGGTGCACGCCGTAGAGCGTGTCCTCGAGCTTGCCCTCCATGCAGCCGACGGCTAGTACCATGGGCAGCAGTGCCTCGGCCGTCGTGGCCGCAGCGTTCGTGATCGCCGTGGTCTGCGTGCGCTTGTAGACACGCAGGCGCTCCTTGCTGCGCACGAGTTTCCAGTCCTTGTCGTCCAGCGTCTCGTTGGCGCGGTACCGGAAGTGCGTCTCGTGCTCGAGCGTCTTGCGCACGACCTCACTGGCTGTGTGACGCAGCTCCTGAGCCTGGGACTCGTTCAGATGCACGCGTGGGGTCGAGGCGGTCGCGGTCGAGTCCTCCGAGAGCGACGAGGTCACGGACGACTCGGTCCGCGGCGTCCACGTCATGGTCATCCTGTCAACGTGCTGAGGCTAGACTGGAATATGTAGGGTACTGACCTGGAAAGAGGCAGTGAGGTGGGGACTCGGGTGAGTAGATTGGAGAATGGCAGCCCCAGAGCCCCAAGTTGGTGGGCTGCTTGTTGGTGGCCGAGGTCTGTAGAGGATAGGACGGGATGGGATCCAGTGAAAAAGTAATGACTGGCTCATGGGATGTTGTGATCGATGAGTGGTGATAATGGAGCTCGCGTGCGCTCTCTGCTTATGTGATCATGGCCATTACAGCTCTAGTCCAGAGACAGGCGGTTGTTGCGGTGTGCAACGGAGCTCTGATTTGCCACACTCTTTGAGCGGACGCCACTTCAATTTCTTCAGAGATCCCACCCACCAGCCAGGACAACTATGTGTACAGGGTATAGCGCAATTAGTGACCAGGGTATAGTGTATGCTCTTTCAAATGTGTTTATATCAATTATGACATACAAAATTATTTGGCTTAGCATTCTCTATTCATTTACCATCCCATAGCCTCTATATACATGTATACTCTTTGAAATGGTATATATCAGGTGGTCACTAATTACACTATACAATGTACGTACGTATGTACACTCTCGCGAGAGCTGCTCGAGGCCTCACGCCGTGTGACTCTCGCGCGTGCTCGCCGTCGTCCCATAGCTGTAGTGCGTGTGTGTAGATTCAACCACAACTCTTTCGCTCTCTCGAATCACCAATCGCTCATTGTTCTTCGTACAGTTGACTCCGAGGCGCGCCAATGCGCTCCTAATCAATGCGGCCAGTGTACTCGTGCTTGACGAGGGGCCTCTCGACGGAATCGCTGAGTAATCTGCGGTGGTCCAATCAACACCTTCGGTGTGTATCGACGCAGAAGCACCTTTAGTACTATTAGAGACGGGATCAGTGACTTCCTGTAGAAGTCGGGCCGTGAAGGGGGATGTTCATGATCCTCATCCCTGACAGATTCATCCGCGGCCGTCCTCGCCTTCCCGTCCGCCACCTGAGAACGGTACGTCCTATCCAAAACCATCCATCCAACCCGAAAAAAGAGATCGTCCTCAAGTGGAGGGGGATGAACGTTTGGCGGCGTGACCCTGGCATAACATCTGACGAGCTCACGTCACTTCGAAGTGCTCGGGGCAAAGCTGACGAGCTTGAGCTTGAGCATGCGCACGAGGCGCTCTGTGGATTGCCGCCTTTACATCGAGGAGTCACGTCCGTTGAAGTATTCAAATGCCTAGGATACTTGGTAACCTACCGACCGAGCTCGTGGATCTTAGAGTTGATTGCGGATTGAGAAGGCTCACTGGAGCCTAGCGAGCGAGCGCAGATCTTACTGAATGGAGCTCATCGTGTATCACCTGAGACGCCCATGACTACATTAATCACATTATCATCCGGACTGCGTCATACGTTATCCAAGCTCTCTCACAACTCTTATGAGCAAGCCATTGTAATTGGCTCATCGAAAGGCCTCGGCGCCAAGGAGCTCCGGATGCGGCCTCCGCGGGTCGATCTCGAGTTTGCGGGACTTGATTATGCAGGCCTTGCAACACGCGATTTGCACGTTCTGTGGTCGCGCGAAGAGCCACGTCTTGATGAG
Source organism: Globisporangium alternatum (assembly GCA_023334315.1). Taxonomy (NCBI): domain Eukaryota; phylum Oomycota; class Peronosporomycetes; order Pythiales; family Pythiaceae; genus Globisporangium; species Globisporangium alternatum. The sequence goes on from JAASGT010000532.1 coordinate 17,775, forward strand.
GCACTTGGCGCACGCCACGTTCGCGCAAATCCTGCACGTCCGCAGGTGTGGCCCGAGGAAGAAGCGTCTCTTGAGACACACGGAGCACTCGGTCGCATTGGCGTGGCTGTCCCCGTCCTGTTGTTGCTCCGGATCCGAGTCAACGCTGGGCTGGCGAGCCCACGAACTCTGCATGAGCTCTGATGTCACAACGTCCCGGCTTAGCGCCAAGAGCGTGAGTCTCTTGGCAGCTGCGCACTCGAGCGCCTTGGAGATCCCGAGCACGAGCTCCGCGGCTGTGAAGTAGGACAGGAAGTCCACGAGGTCTCCGCTCAGGTCGAAGATGCCCTTGGCGTACACGCCTACGACCGTGGGCGTGATCTGGCGGTAGATGCAGCAGAGCATGACTTGAGCGCGCACGACGCTCTCGATGGGAAATGCGGGGAGATCCGGTAGGTCCACGGACTTCATGAGGTGGAAGCCGTACTGGTTTCCGTTCTCGTCCACATCGATGCCCAGGCTCTCGAGTGTGCACACGTCGCGCTTGCGAATTAGCTTACCCGTTGCGCCCGGGGTCTGTACGACGCGCCACTTGAGACCCAAATACCGGAACGGGTCCTCTGGTGTACCTTGGTCGATGTTGGCGAGCACAGCGGCGTCCACGTGGTTCTTGTTGAGAAAGGACGTGACGGACCGCATCTCCTCCGTCGTTTTGTGATGCAGACCGTAGAGCACGTCCTCGAGGCTGCCTTCCATGCAGCCGACGGCTAGTACCATGGGCGAGAGCGGCTCGTGTTTGCTGATGTTAAATGTACTGGACAATGGCGAGAAGCCACTGGTGGCCGTGCGCTTGTAGACGCGCATGCGCTCCTTGGCCTTGACGAATTTCCAGTCAGCGTCATCGAGCGTCTCGTTGTCGCGGAACCGGAACTTGGTCTCATGGACGAGCGTCTTGCGCACGATCTCGCTGGCGAGCTGGCAGAACTCCTTGGCCTGCGCGTCGCTTAGAGAGACGCGCGGGAACTCGTCATCCTCGAGCGGAAACGTCACGGACGTCCGCGGCGTCATGCTCTTGAGAGAAACCGAAAGCGAAACACGTGAGCTGCTTGTGCGTGGGGGTTGGTCGTCCTATGCCAGGTAGAGGCACGATGGGGTTCTCTGACGAGCTCGAAGCCGCGAATTTGATAATGCCTGGCCAGTGAGAGAGAGAGCGCACGTGCTCACGTGGTCCAGGGATAGAAACGCGGACAGACGAAAGATCGAAGGCGTATCTCTCTGCCAGCGATGACCGCGTGTTTGTGCATCGCTCCTGATACTTCAGCTTTGAGACCGAAGCGGCACTGAGTGAGACTGAGCACTGAGAGACTGGGCACTGGTCTCTGACCCGCCTCACTTCGCTTCGTTCGTTCGTCAATCAAAAGAGCGTCTATCGAGCGTTGTCCTTATTCCCATCCGATTGCATCTCGTAGCCTTTCGTCTTAAACGCGACGCGCATACATTTGCGCTGATGATGCCCAGACTTTCTCACCCGAGTCACTATTGGTCGTTTGTCTGGGAAGTTGATGCGCGTGGATCACAGTCCAGATTACAGGGACTGCGTCTGCTGCGTCACCAGTTGCTGCTTGTTTGGTATCTGCAGTCGCTGGGAGCGAGTGACTGACTGACTGTTTACCAGCCACCACTTGGCTCAGGTGATCATGTGCTGTGTGAGCGGCTGGGCGGCTGCTTGGGTCAGAGGCTCAGGTTTGTGAATCCAGGTTGGGATATCTGAACTCGTACACAGCGTGGTCATCACCAGGAGGCGCTGACTGGAGCACCATGGAAAACTGGATTGTCATACAGCGTGTCTATTAATATGGGCGATCTGAGTACGAGTGCGGACGGAGGGTCGAGGTGGCGTAAAGAGTATCAGCGCGATACTCACTAAAAGCAGTGGACCGAAGCGCACTGGTGTAGATAGGCAAATATAAATCTTCATGTATTACCATTTCGCTCTATCGTCGTCTTTGGTTTTGCTCTAATTCATGCAGTCGTAGTAGTACAAGTACAAGTACAAGTTCAACAAGGTTTAGCCCTCCAGACGGTTCTTAAAGGTAGGTTGGAAGGCCTGAGGCTCGATCTCGGTAGGTCGCCGTGAGCCTTCAACCTTCACGCCCGCGCTCTTTGACAAGGTCTCCCAGGCTTTCTAGTGCCAGCAGCTTCGGAAGTCACGTCTCTCTTTCTCTCCCAAAGTCTCATCAGGTGCACCGAGCCGCAGCGATGTGGAACGGGTTCGCGCCCTGCGCCGCGATGAAGCAGCTGCGGCAGAAACGCAGCTTCTTCTGCAAAATGCTGCCCTCGTTGAGCAAATTGAGCGCGAAGCTCGTGCGCCACACGATGAGGCAGTTCGAGCAGCACATCTACAGATACCCAGGTACACAGTAGGTACAACAAGACCAGAAGACAATCAGAAAGATGAGCCTAGACCACTATCACGAGTTCAGCTCAGTCATGGCAGCCATTGGGATGTTGAGCATACCTGCTCGCAGAGCTGGCACGGGTACCCGCGCTTGCACATGCCGAAGCTCTTGAGGCACATGTGGCACGACGTCGGGTCTTCCATCCTATAGAACCACATCCAAACACACGGCATACAGTCCCAACTACGTTAGTGAAGCCCAGATTTTGGCTCTTCTTCTCCCCATGTCCTGAACGTACCTGGTTCGCGGCTCCTCTCTTGCCTTGAGCAGCAGGTTCTGCTGCAAAGCGAAGATGAGTTTATTGGTCTCGGCCACGCGCATGAAGCCCGGGCAGCACGTGAGAAGCCGCTGCGCCGCCGCGTAGACCACGAGCGGCTCGGGCGTTACACGCCACGGGTCCGTGGTGCATCGCAAGAAGCACTCGATGAGCCCCGAGCCGATGCCGCGATAGAGGTAGCAGGACGAAAGCCTTCGGCGCACGACGTCCTCCTGGTCGTCGTCCAGCGGTGGGAACTGTGACGGCGGCAGGTCGATCGAGTGCATCAAGTGGTAGCCGATGCGCTCGCCACACACGCTGCGCCGGATGCCGATTGACTCGACGAACACGTAGTCGCGATACCGGCTTACGCCGTAGACCTTGGGCTTCTTCATGACCCACTTGAGTGCTACCGATCGCAGCGGGTCGCTCGTCGGGTTCGGCGCCACGAGCGTCGCCAGCACGGCTGCGTCCGCCACTGGGTCCTGCGTGTACAGCGCCTGGATCTTGATCGCTGCGGTCGAGGGCGCCAACGAGCCGAAGATCATGTCCTCGATCGTGCCGATCGTGAAGCCGATGCCCAGCAGCTGCGTCGGCAGCGACGCCTTGCCGAACTGGTGGCTGTGCTTGCTTTGGTTTGGATTATGTGACTGAGGTTGCTGCTGTTGAGGTATTGATGCTGGAACGGCTGGTGCTGCTGTTGTAGCTGCATTGCTGGTGTTGGTGCTATTGGCGCGGCGCCGCACGCGCCGGTAGACGCTGAAGCCGCCCTTCTTGCTGCTCTGCACGCGTGTCCAGAGCTTCGGGTCGCGCAGCTCCTCACGGTTCTGGTAGTACAAGTGTGCCTCGTAGGCACGCAGGTGGTGCTGCACGAGCCCTTCCGCCTCGACCTCGAGGCGCGTCGCGAGCTCGCGGGACACGGTCGTGAACGGCAGCGACGCTGATGACCGGCGCGGGTTTTGGGTTTGCTGCTGCATGGCAGTGAGCGCCTGAGGGACTGCTGCGACACTGGAGCACTAGGCTGCTGGTCTCCACTACACACGTGGTGAGAGTTGCGCTTGTCGCCGGTGTGCTGTGCGACGTTGAGTCGCAACCTGGGCCGCGTGGTCGGTCAGTCGCGTCAGTTGAAAAGCAAGCTGTGACGTGTGATAGCCCTCAAACAGTTGATTCCATACAAACGCAAGTCTAAATCACGAGATTTCACGGTAACAAATAAATTCCCTTCCTCCAGAGGTTTTCAATTAACCATCCAAATAGGACATTTAGCTTGAATTTTGTATGAAAAGCCGCACATTAAAAGATAAAAGCAATAATTAAAATCCAAGGTCAATAAATTTAAACGGAAATGAAAGGGTATGCAGTTTTGGAGCGTGTTTGGCAAAATATGTGCGGTTTATAAACTACTAAGAGGATCCCCTTTATACTTGCTTGTACCAAAATTATTTAATACCAAATTCCTATTTTATCAAGAAATGAAGTGGACTGCTGGCGCATTCGTTTGCTCCTTTCGCACTATCACTATACAGTAGGAGCTCGATCACATACCAATCAGTCAGCACTCGCTGAGAATCTCCCGTCTCTCTGCGTAGTTTCGTCGTGGCTAGCGGTGTCGCGTCGCTCTGGAAGAGCCAACGAATGCGACCGTAAACTCCTTCAGGCTTTCCAACTCACAGCCACTTCCGATAGTTCCTATTGCGCTCGGCCAGTGAGTGGGATCTTGTGGTATTCCACGAGTCGCAAGACAGGAAACACGTGACTTGGGAGCTGGAACTCCCATGAACGCCCAACTTGTATTCAATCCAACTTGAGCGCAAGATCACAACTGAGCAAGCAAACACAACACACATGCATTTCCTAATCAACGCTCGTCAACCATCCACCCGCTCGCTCATGGAGTCTCACATTTAACAAGATCCAGGGAGTAGCGTGCCTGGGAAGAGGAGAAAGCTACCTGGTTTGTATCTGCCACGCCAGCGGCGGCAAACACCACAAGATCCCCACAAACGATCTCGCTTTCTAACGATGAAGTCAACC
>JAASGT010000533.1:0-22484 GCA_023334315.1 Globisporangium alternatum
ACAGCGCCATTGACGACACTAACGCGTGTGCTCGTGGCTGCTCTCCTCTACGACGCGCAGTTACTACCATCTCGGCTGCGGACATGCACCGCCTGCCATCCCTCACGACAGCAGGCAATAGTGCCCCCGGGTACAATACCCAGCCAACAAACTCTTCATGGAATGATGCTAGCATATTGCCATTGCGTGTGACGATTCGCATCCTCTTAACCGGTATCGGATTTGTGCAACCAACAGAAGAATCGAATCTATGAGTCCAGACAAATGACATTCCAACAAGTGGATCTTGAAGTTTGGGGCAATCTGTTTGCCCAATCCACGCAAACGCAACTTTGCCACACCCAACACCAAAGCTCACTCCAGAGCCACGAGCGCACGCATCCCCACGTCTCACTCCACATCGGCGCTCGCCGTCCGTCCGCCCCTCCCGCTCTCTACCAGCAGTACCAGCATGCTGCTCCAGCGAGCACTCGCAGCTCGTCGCGCGCTGCCGCGGGTTCCCTCCTCGTCCGTTAAGCGCTCCGTGACGACCATCGGCGGCGCACCACCTCCATCGTCTTCATCACCAAGAGACCCACAAACCGAGCGCAAGCTGCCGCTCGAGGGCGTCCGCGTGATCGAATGCGGCCACCTGATCGCCGGGCCGTTCGCGGGTACGATCCTGAGCTACTTTGGCGCGGACGTGATCAAGATCGAGCCGCCCACAGGGGATCAGGTGCGCGACTACCGCGAGCTCGACGCCACCAAGACATCGCTCTGGTGGTACTCGCTCGGCCGCAACAAGCGCTCCGTGTCCGTCGACATCAAGAGCGAACAGGGGCGCGCGCTCATTCGTGAGCTCGTGAACTCCAGCGACGTGCTCATTGAGAACTTCAAGCCGGGCCGCATGGAGAAGTGGGGGCTCGGCCCCGACAGCTTCGAGGCCGTGAACCCCGGTCTCGTGTACGCGCGCGTCTCGGGTTTTGGTCAGGACGGGCCCTACTCATCGAGGTACTGTACACGAATGGCTCTCATCTCGATATGCATTGCGATTTGTCACTCCTACGCTAACAAACGTAAATCGTTTTTGTGTGTGTGGATCGTAGACCCGGGTTCGCATCCGTGTGCGAGGCCATGGGCGGCTTCCGCTACGTGAACGGGTTCCCAGACCGACCGCCCGTGCGCCAGAACTTGAGCTTGGGCGACACGATTGCGGGCATCCACACGGCGCTGGGCATCGTGATCGCGCTCCTGGGACGTGAGCGCAGCGCTACAACGCCCGCGCGTGGACAGGTCGTCGACATTGCGATCTACGAGACTATGTTCAACCTCATGGAGGCCGTCGTGCCCGAGTACGACTACGCGGGCGTCGTACGCGAGTGCTCGGGGTCGACGATCACGGGCATCGTGCCATCGAATACGTACACGAGCCTCGATAAGAAGAACATTGTGATTGCAGCGAACACGGACACGCTCTTCGTGAAGCTCATGAACGCGATTGGACAGCACGAGATGGCGAGCGACGCCAAATACCGCACGAACGCGGACCGCGTCAAGTTCCAGCAGGAGATCGACGACGCCGTGGCGCAGTGGACGGCGACACAGCCGCTCGAGACTGTCGTGGAAGTGATGGAGAAGTTTCAGGTGCCCGTGGGGCTCGTCTACTCGGTCGAGGACATGCTCAAGGACGAGCACTACAACCATCGCGAGATGTTTGAGGACGTGCAGATCGACGGCGGACGCTCGCTCAAGATCCCAGCGATCGTGCCTAAGCTCAAGGGGACCCCGGGCCGCACACTCTGGGCGGGCCGCAAGCTCGGCCAGGATACGCGCCAGGTGCTCCGCGACGAGCTCAAGCGCTCGGAGAGCGACATCGAGGCGCTGCTGCGGGACAAGATCGTCTTTGAGCCAAAGAACTAGAGGTACGAAATGCCTAGCTCACGTGGAGATTATGTGATGATCATAGAGGTCTTTGTTTGGTGCTGTCAATTCTCGTTTTTCCATCTCTAACCAAAAAGTGAGAGCCTACTTGCAGCAAGCGAAGCCACGAGCATCAGGACTCATCAAGTGGCGCCCACGAGGACTCGTCTTGGCGGTATTTTGAAATCGTGAACAGCCGGCTAGTCTCGCACATTTGATGGATCGGTCTGTTCTGATTATTTCGCGTTTTCCGCCGAGTTCCTGATTGCGATTTCCGCACCCGCATGCGATCTCGTGAACGCTCTTCTTGCGATCTTGAGAATCGTGAGCAGCTTTCGTCCACACAACTCCTGAAGCTGCCAGCGATCTTTGAATTTGTGCGCTCGCCCGCCTGTCTCTCTCTCATACACGTCTTTAGAAATCAGCTTTCAGGTTTCCAGTGGATGCCGTGACGGCTTTGTGCAAAGATATTCTCAGATCGTCTACAGATCCATCCAGCAGCAATGCGCATTCATTCCGCTTTGCAATTCGCAGGTCAGCAGCTGCAGACGCACGGAGGCGAAGTGAAGAGCTCCACGCAAGAGCTCTCCAGTCTTCGTCACACCCAGCACCTCGAGATCCACGCTCGTCCACGCATCACACACTCATTACTCTCCACGCATCCCACTCACCGCACTCGACGAGCTGAAAGCCGCAAACGAATCGAAAAGGGAGATGCGAGCTCTTCTTTTTTTCGCCAGCGAAGCTTTCGTTTACACGCCGCAGGTGTTCACCGCTCTTTCTGCGCTGACCTCCAAAAGATCCAACGGACCTCCACGAGTCCAGCGGTCCAGTGGACCTCCTGAACTCCTCGCGCATTGGAGCTCTCCAGTGACGCCGAATCGCTTAACGGAGTGACTTGCGCAATCGCAACCAACTTGCTGTCCAGTGCTCGCTGACGACTCTGTCCGTCTCAGCTCAGTTTAACCACCACCACACGCAGCTGCCCAAAAGCTTTCGACTGAACAGTGTAGACGCAACGGCGCTTGGTGACCAGTCCTCTCTTGGCTACTGACTGCTGCGAATCGCTATGGGTGACGAGTTCTCGAGCAGCCTGACTGAACAGGGCACCTGATTTCGCTATTCACTAGCTCATGAAGAACCGTTTCAACTTGGTTGATTGACTGACACAGGCGTTTCACGAGGTGCCTCATGTCAACTCGGCGCTGGCTGTTGTCCTCTCATCATTATAAAAGAACCCGTGAGCGAGCAGGCAGACGCAAGCACGTGACCATCAACCACTTGAAATAAATCCACTCGGGTGTTCTCAGTTCAGAAGGATCTGAGCAAATCGTTTGCAGACGAATGCATAACTGCGTGGTAGTCAGTCAGTCAGTCGGACGGGCAGCTCGACGGATCAAAAGGAGACAACACATGGATTGATAGGCAACGAGAGCTCTCTGTGTGCATTCATTCACAAGCGCAATAGACGGTGTCGTGGGTGGCTGAGGGAGGCGCCCCTCATTCGTCTCCATTTCGTTGAACAGCGCTTAATAACCTAGATCAGTACATTTTGTAATTTGTCAGTTACATTTTGAATACTGGAACTCACTGCAACTCTTTGCACTGATTTAAATTCCATTTTGCGTTTCAAGTACTGATTTAACTCGAAAAGGAGATGGGCATTCTCTTACTGTTGACACGTTGGATACGCTCCTCCTCGGTGGTGGTGTCGTTGGATCGGAGACCGCGAGATGAAAACAAAAAGCTGAAGACCCAATGGCGGCGTGTGATCACGAAAGCCTGCTTGATGGCATCACCACTTGCGCTCCAATCAAAGCAACCAAGCGCAAGTCATGAGGTCTTGTTGAGCTACGCGTATTGAGACTTTGACAAGTTGAAGCGCTTTGGATCCATCCAACAGAAGCAGGTCAACTCGGTGTGAGGTTGCACACACACATGCTGCTGTGCAAATGAGACCGCACGCGCAAATTGTCTGGCTGCGCAAGCAAGACGCGTAGCTTGTGTGGCACTTGTTTAACTCTGCAAGCGGTCCTGCTGTTGCAAAAGCCGCAAGCTGACGACCCGACCTCCGCCAGAAGAGCCACCACCACACAGCGCCCTTGAAACGTGCGAATTTTGTTTGGTGGTGGTATTGGCAGATCACAGTGGGCGAAGTCAGAGAAAATCGAATTACACGAAGACGAATGGATCAAGCGAACGAGAAAGACCGATCCGCAAGCGGAGCCCTTGCTTGTGCTGAGTCACCTGGGCCTTGCCAGAGCAGATTGCATGAGCGAGTTTCCCACATGCGGCTAATTTAAATCTGCCTATAATGTTGCCGCATCCGTCCAGGCGAGTTTGTAATTTGCGGATCTTTTATGAGTGACACGTTCGTGATGACTGCTTCAGCGGATCGATCTTGAGCTGCTGTTGGGAAACTCGGCGCTGACAGCGACTGAGATCTCGACTCGGCCACGTGACGACGTTCTCTATTTTGTTTGTGGTGTGGCTCGCGAGCGAGAGCAGCGTCGCGGGTGCCATTCGCCGCTCGTGTAAACAGGACGGCTGTGTATGTGTTGCGGCATTCTTTATTTACTCCCAGTCATTACCAACTCGTTCGAAAATGCATCGGCCGACCTCGCACCACTTGTTGTTGGCGAGCGTACTGGTACGTGGAACGTTTCGACCTCCGCGCAAGGTCAACTTCGGCGTCATGGCAAAATGCGCAATGTCCGCAAGCAAGCGCAAGTACGCACATGCTGCTTGTCCTGGAGCGTAGAGGGTACGCGAAGGAGTTTATGTTCGCAAGTCAGTTCAAGCAACAAGCTTAACAAACAAGCATACATCCACCACACAACAAACAAGCCTTGCGTTTGCTTGTTTTAACAGACAAGCCCACACCCGAAAAGCTTGGCAATCCACTTTCTAAGACTGTCCCATCGCTTCCGATGGAGAAGAAGTGTGTGCGACTCGCGCAATTGATGATTGCAAACAAGCACAAGAGCAACCCAAATCGAAACCTTGAACGGCCCCGATCCCACCACAAACGCGCTTGAGTTGGTTTGGCTGAGTGCGATCTTGTTTGCAGCAAGAGCTCACTCTTCTTGCTCGTGTCGACTAAAGTCCGCAGTCTGTGACGGTTGTGGGCCATTGTGTGAAGTGAAAAACGATGGACGGATGGACGGACTGGTCACTTTCATACGGTACCAAGTTCAGAGAGCCAGCCCGGTGGTTTGCTTACTCGAGGAAAATGAAGTGAAAAGCAACTGGCATCGGAGCCCAACTCAGCAAAGTCTTGCTTGAACGTGTGGCCGCACGCGCAAGGCCAATGTTGTTGATACGCACGCATGTGAATAAGCACACTGGGTCGCATGAAAATGCAGAGTGCTGCCATAAGCTCATAGCCACATGCATCCGCAAGTTGCATACACAAGCACAAGTTGAACAGGGGGATTTTAGCCCAAACTAGACAAATCTGACAGATCACATTTGGGGAGAGAGGGGACAGCGGTTGGTCTCGACAGTGGTATGATCTCGACAGTGGGACGGTCCGCCCTGTTTCCCCATCCCGCAAAACCGTCACGCAAGGCAACTTCCGAGCCAAAGCGACGACCGAACAGCCCAAAAAAAAAAGAGAGCGCAAAGAAAGAAAACGAGGCGCCTGTCTTCTTCGCGTACGAGAGACGGGCCAGCCAAGCGCTCCACCGCCGTCACAGAAAACAGGCGTTTCACCACATGTTGTGTGCGCTGCCCACGTCCGCAACCCGGCCAGCCGCACCATGGGCTCAGTCTCGATTTCGCGCGCTCTCGCCCCAGTCTCGATCCATAGACCAGCGACACATCATGAACAACGGCATGCAAATCGGCATGCAGCTCTCGCGCGCAGACGCGCGGCAGTTCTCGGGCAAGGCCTCGGACGACGAGCGTGTGGCGACCGCGTCGCTGCCGCTGCCCAAGCGCTTCTTCCCAAAAGTGCGGCTCTCGAGCGCCATGCTGCGCGAGTACCACGCGACGGCCAAGCTACTGCTCGACGACGCGCTCGAACAGCTGCGTCGCGAGCGCATCTACGGCGGCGTCGACGAGTCCTGGCGCGACATCGGCGCGAGCCACGGCTTCAAGCGCTTTACCAAGATGGACGGTGACGTGGCGCATCACCGCGTGCAGGGTGTCGTGCGCGCGTCACTCAGCGGTCTCATGCAAGTGCTCTACACGGAGAACTCGACGCGCTTCGCCGAGTGCCGCAAGGCCTTCTACAACGATTACGTGGACGCGCAGACGCTCGCGATCCTCAAGGAGCGCACGGCCGAGAACCGCAATGAACACATGGTGCTCCGCTGGCTCGCCATCGAGCTCAGCAACTCGAGCGACGCGAACCGGCGCGACATGTGCGTGCTCGAGTACACCGGCACGACGCTCGACCGGGAGAATTTGCCGATCGGCTTCAAGATCAGCCACTCGATCCAATTGACCGAGTGCAAGTCGCTCAAGCAGACCCACGGGTTGCTGCGGCGCATCGGCACGGACGTGCTGCTCGTGCGGCCGTCCTCGGACAACGGCCACTCGGAGATCTTGCTGAGCGGCTCGTCGGACGTCGCGAGCGAGATCCCGCTCTGGCTGCTCACCAACTACCTCAACAACATCGCGGCGGGCCTCGGCAAGCTCCCCGTGGTCGTGCAGGCGCGGTGTTTAGCCAACATGCCCATGTTGGACAAGAAGCACTGGGTGCCCGTGGGCGACCGCAAGACGTGCAACGTGTGCGTGTCCAAGTTCGGGTACCTGTCCAAGAAGCACCACTGCCGCTCGTGCGGCGAAGTGACGTGTAAGTCGTGCATCGTCACGCGCTCCGTGGGTGAGGAGTCCAAGTTTTGCAAGAAGTGCATCATCATCGCAACGAACCAGGAGGAGCAGCTCTTCAACATTGACCGCAGCGATGCGTCCAGTTCGATCGCCTCGCGCAGCTCGGTCACGTCCGTGAGCTCGGCCACAAGCTCGTCCTCGTCCTACATGTCGTCCACAAGTCACATGCCGACGTCCTCATCCAAGCCTGCGTCCAACAAGTTCCACGTAGACATGAAGCTCCTGGATGATCTGCGCGGCGGCAGCAACAGCCTCACGGCCAGCGAGGACAGTTACGGAAGCACGTCGAGCACGTTGTACATGGACCAGAGCATCGACTACCGCTCAGTCTCGTCGCTCGACGAGGACAACGTCATGTTCGTGGACACGCGCGACATGCGCCGCGACTTGGACCTCTCGAGCACCAGCCGCAGCCAGCCACCGCAGCAGAGCGTCCGCGGTGTGAAGCCAGCTCCGACAAGTTACTCGCAGCAGTACAGCAGCAACGGTCCGTCTGGTCACTACAGCAGCCGCAGCGTGCCATCGACGGCACCAATGCAGTCGTCGAGCCACTACAGCAACAGTAGCCAGTCGGGCTACGGAGCCGCGAGCCGCGCGCCAGCGCCAGTGGCAGCGCCAGCGGCACCCTCAATGAATCACACCAGCAACAGCCGAGGAGGCGCCGCGCCGCCGAGCTTCCAGCACGTGGAGGACTCGATCGCGCATCAGCGCCAGCTGCTTGAGAAGATGATGTCCCAGGCGCGCTACAAGCAGACGGCCGCGTACCCTTAGTGCCTTGAAGCTAATAGGTGGGTCGTATGTGGTCAGAGGGCTCTTGGCTTTCCGTCGGGAGAAAGCTTTCAGCAGCAGGTGACGGTCGCTCTGTGGGATGGAATAGTTTTTGTTAGTGTTTTAGTTGTCGAGGAGAGCGAGTGGAGTGGCGTGGTTATTTGACACATGGACCAAAAGTCAAATACAACATATTTATGAGTACGAGCGCAACGTGTGTTCTGGTTTCCTATTCGCATGAGAGCTTTGTCACTTACAAACATTGCCATGTCATGCGCGTTAGTGTCTCGTCGATCCGATCCCATTCATGCCGAAGAAGGCATGGATGGGTGCGTGCGTTGCATTGCAGCTTTTGAGGGAGCAGCCTTGCGGAAACAAAGAGCATACGCATTGACGAATACGGTGGAGAACGTGGTGGTGCTCATGAGGCGCCTGTTGCGAGAAAGCTGGAGCAGAAGAAGAAGAAAATGAGGCGCATTCGTTCATTTGCTGTCGTGATGATGGTGTGATGCTTCGTGCGTGCGTGGTCAGGAATGATGTGTCAGAAGCATCCTTTCATAATGCGATGCTCGTGCGCGATGCATTGTAAAAAGTATTCGGAGTCTGACTGGATTGTGTTTCTTTTTATCGTTATTCATCATTTCACACCGTTTTACTCAAAATAGAAAGATAAAAAGTCAACCAGAAGCATTTAGCTTGCAAAAATGGTCCTGCACGTCGTGCGAAAGTCGTAGGAAGGCGTCTAGCAAAATGTGTTACCTGAAGGTTGCACGTGGTTGCGTATCAGAACGAGAAGCAGGAGAGCGAAAATGAGGACGAGCGACGCTCGCCGCCGCCCAGCGCTCTTGTGCGCCGCAGGTCGGACGTCACCGCCACGTACGATGCGCCTCAGTGACTTCGTAATTCACCAGCTCCTCCTCTCCCAGTAGCGCACGCGGGCGAGCAGCCATGACGTACTGCGGCGCGATCGGCAGCGTCAATGTGCTCGAGTTCATGAGCACGGAGCTCTTCGACGAGTCGCAGGAGAACCCGTTTCTGCTCAAGTCACCAGTGCACGAAGCAACAATAATGAGCGCGTCCAGCTCGCCTCAGCATCGCCGCTCGCTCGTATCGGCGAAGTGCGCGTTCGAGCTGCCGCTGCACGACCAACAGCAGGACGTGAGCGGCCACCACAGCAACGCCTCGTCCCCATCACCAACGAAGTTGTATCAACAGCAACAGCAGCAGCAATATCACCATCAGCCACAGCAACCCTCGCACTATCAATCGGCACCAACGTCGCCCTTGTCAGCGCTGACGAATAGCCCAAGTGGACGCGCGTCCGTGACGTTCAACCTGCCCAAGTCGATCTTGAAGCGCCAGTCGAGCTATGACTCGGACTCGTCGACTGTCCCACCCAGCGAGACAGATTTCGTGGGTGTGGATGTGAATGAAACGGAGCTGCACAAGCTTCTCTACTCGCTCGCGCGCTTCAGTGTTGCCAGCGAAGCGTCCGTGGTCTCCGACTTGAGTCCAAGTCCTCAGCAGCCTCAGCACCAGCACTCGATCAGCCAGCCAGTGTCGCCCAACGCGACGCTCAACTCCAGTTCGCTCTGGTTCGATGGCAGCAACGCACCACCACCAAGTCCTATGAGCTCTCCACGAAAGTCTGGGCACGCACAAGGATGGGCACAGCCAAGGAACCCAAGCAGCAGTGTCAAGCAGAGCAAAGCGCGCTCAAAGTCCGCGGATCGCGGCTACGAGACCGACCCCGAGGCATTCACGACCTCGGACGAGTACGAGTTCGAAACCGACGACCGCGGTCTGGGCCGCACGGCGCGCTCGCGGGGCTCCGTGAGCTTTGAGACCGTGAAGAACCTTCTCCGCGGCGGCGGCAGCGGCGCGCGCGCGTCGCGCATCGTCAAGCGCACGCTCCCGGACTTGCGCCGCAAGAGCATGGGCACCGTCTCGTCGCGGCTCAAGCGCCGACAGAAATTCGAACGGCCCACGATCCTCACGGACGCCTACCATCGAGTGTACGTGTTTTCATATTTGTTACCCTGGATCTCTAGTCATCACTATTATTTACTGAACGCTTCCTGTCCACCCATTTATTATTACAGGAGCACGATGAAGCTCGGCACGAAGCCTATGCCGGTCAAGGTGAGGCACCTGGCCTTTCCCGAGCCCAGCGAGGTTGAGGGCGTCGAGGTGGAGCACGACCCGGACATGCCGTCCCCGCGTGGCCAGCTGCGCCACAACTCGCTCGTGCTGCTCGAGACGCTCGACAAGATCGGCACGCGCGCTGCGTGCCCTGTGCACCTCATCGACCTCGAGATGCCCGACTACTCGAACATCCCGGCACGCGTGGACTCGTACAACCACATGCTCAAGCCCAAGCAGGGGCTGCGGCGGCCCTCGGACTGGCTGCTGGGCAACGCCGCCGCCATGGTGAGCTTCCAGGCACCACCGCAGTGCTACGAGTCGGACTAGGTTGCTGATGATGGTTTGGATACTGAAGTATCAGAGAGAGACCCAGAGCAAAGCACGAGCTGTGTAATGAATTATTGAAAGAACTCTTGGTATTGGTGATGAGCAAACAACAGCTTGGTGTTTTCTTTTGTTTGGGTATAGATATACAGACAGGCAAAGGCATGCAAGTGTCAACGAACGCATTAACCACACAATGAACGGACCCTCACGCTTCTCTCTCTCTGGTCCAATAGCTCAGTAGCATCGATAGCAAACCGCCTCCTTCCGTTGAGAAGCGTCGCTAGAGCTCTTGTCGCTCGCCGTCGATCATCCGGTGCAGTCGGCCGCGGTAGCTGTTGCCGTACTTGCCCTCGCTGTGCGCCATGCACATGCCGTTGCGCTGCGCCCACTTGGTGCAGCCGCTCGGGTGGCCACAGCGCCGTCCGCCGCCGTGCGAGCGGCAGAAGCCGTCGCCCTGCGAGCTCTTGGTGCAGCCGTCGACGCGGCAGCGTACACCACCGCCGTGGGCCTTGCACATGCCGCGCGACTGCGCCGCCTTGATACAGCCGTCCACCGTGCAGCGCTTGCCGCCGCCGTGCGTGATGCACAAGCTGCCACTCTGGCTCGCGCGCGTGCAGCCGTCGACGCTGCAGCGCCTGCCGCCACCGTGTGCTTTGCAGAGCCCGCGCGAGCGTGAGAGGTTCGTGCAGCCGTCCGATGTGCACATCTTCCTCCGCTTGCCCTTGGTGCTGCCGCTCGTGCTCATCTTGTCGTCGTCGTCGTACTCATCGTACTCATCGTCGTACTCATCCTGCTGCTTTTGCTCAACAACGTCGCGCATGCGCACGTCGCGCTTCACCTCGCTCTCGAGGATCTGACTCACACCAGGGAACTTCTTGAGCTGCGGTTGGTTCTGTTGAATGGCAGCGCCTGCTGGATACGCCTGGTGAGAGGCGTCATGCGAGATGAGGTCGCGACAGAGCGATGCGATGTCCTCGACGAGCGGCCGGCGCGACACGTTCAAAATGTACTCACTGCTCTTCGGATTCTGGTTCTGGTCGTGCACGTCAGGCGGCGGCGTCGGCAGCAGCGCGTTGTGGATGTGCTTGAGGTCCTCGGCGCGCTCCACGGGCGTCGGTGTGTCCTTGTTGAAGTCGTAGGGCGACGGCAGCAGCGTCACGTCCGGCGTCGGCGTGCGCAGCTGGCTCATCCACTCCTCCATCACGTACGAGAACGGCGTGGACTTGTCCGAACCTGAGGACGAGCCGCGGTCCAGTCCAAGTCCGGCGATCCCCGGGGACGGCGCACGCACGGCGGTCGCGGCCGCTGTGGCCAGTGGACGCAGCTCCACGGGACTGCGACCAACGTTACCCGCGTCCGTGGTCAGCGGTGTGAGCATCCCGGGTGACGGCAGTGACGCGAGCGAGGGGGAGGGCGAGTCGCGGACGTACCCCGCTGGCCGCGACCGCATCTCGTAGTCCAGCGGCGAGTTCTGACGGATCGACGGAATGCTGGGTGGACGCGAGCCGATCCCCGATAGGGATGAGGACGACGCAGATGAGGACGATGGCGTCAGGCGCTCGTACGTCACGACATTCGGCGAGTGGTGGCTCGGGTACGAGCCTGCCGATGCTGATGAAGACGGCGTCAGACGCTCATACTGGACACCTGATGTAAACGACGACGACGGCGACGCAGAGACCCCCATGGCTCCAGGCACCGGTGGTCGCTGGTTCACGGACGGTGTCAGGCGCTCGTACTGCACGGACGGGTAGAAACCACCCGTGGACGCGGGGGCGGGGCGCTGTGTACTGCTCGTGTGCTGGTGATGAAAGGAGTTGGACGGCTGCGTGGATGGCATGTACGCGTGGTGGGACGTCGCATGGCTGCTGGTGCTCGAGACACTCTCGTCCTCTTTTTTCTTGTGGCGCCGGATGGACAGGAGCTCGAAGGGCCGCCCGAGCTTGTCACTCAGCGGCATCGTCTCTGCTTTCGTTCTCCTTGTGCTTCTCGGGCTCGTTATCGCGTGTGTGTTGTTGTTTCGGGAACCGCCAGCCAGTGCGGGTCGTGGGTTTTATTCGGTCGGCAAGGAACTTGCCAGCTGGGGTTTCTCGGCGGAAAACAGCGCAATTGCAGTAAATAGTATAATTAAGGAATACTTATCATATTTTACAGGTTATAAGAGAAAATGCATTATAGAAAGTATTAGAGAAAGTCAGTGAAAGATATTTGTCTTTATCTAAATTAAACATTGTATATAATTTACACAAGGTTATTAGTATAAGTATATTGTACCTTACTCGCGTGCATACTGTACGGGATTGGGGTTTTACACTTTCCGCGACACGCGAGAGGCACGTGCTGTTTTAATCACTGCTGGCGACTTCTGACTGGTCCGTTGCCTGTTGATTAACGTGAGGCGGGAAGTGTGGGCCTTCTCGCTTGGACGAGAACTGATAACTGCTACTTACAGCGAAATTATCATACTCGGAGAGCTCAATAGTGGATACTGAAAGCCCTGACAGTGACCCTGGATAGCAATGCAAAGTACCGACGTTCTATTTTTCTTGTCTTGCGATCAATCAATGCACGCGACATCCGCACCAGACCTCAATTTTTTGGTCCAAAACATATTCTACTTATTCTTTGTCATCAGCTAGTAACTCAATTCAAAGCGTTATAACCCGTTTCATTTGACCGTGGGTTTTGAAGATGGTGAGGGGAAGTGATGAACTTCATTGTATCTGACGTTCAGCGGCTTGTTTATGTCTGTACTTTACGCGAAAGCTTGCCTAAAGGCAAAATGTGGAAATTTTCTATTTAGACTCGACCAAGTACCATTTATAGGTCAAGGACACCAGTTGGCCGAATAAGACTGAGCACCTGGTGAAGTGCTGTACTTTATTCCATCGACAAGAACGATGCACGCTATTGCAGAAACGAAGAAATGCAAACCAACGACCATGCTTATGAGTCAAGGCTGTATGTCAATGACCACATTCATGCGCTGAGGCCGCACGTCGACTCTCTGATCGCTGATCATGAACACCGCTCAGCGGATATCGAACGCGCGCATAATCACTCAGTCTCAAGCGCGTAGAATGAAACGAGTGCAGGCAGCGAATAAAAGGACTTGATGAGCACGTTTTCACTCGTCCACGCGACGATGGAGGCGTTCGAAGCTCAGTTCAAGCAGTTCTGTGTGCGAACGAATCTAGTCTACAGCACACGCTCATTCGTCTCGGTGGAATCGCGCAACAAGGAGACTGTCGATACAGGCGCTGCTGCGATTCCCGACCACTTCTGCTGCTGTCAAAAAAGTGTTTCTTTGTGTCCATGGGCGCGAGCACGCGTCAAAGTCAAAGGGAAAACACCGACGAGAATCAATCCTTTACACCAGCTGTGCCGCCCAGCTGTCGGGCCGCGGAAACGGATACCAAATCTTCGTTACGAAAGTGCAAGGCAAGCACAATCGCGAATGCAGCTCGTTCGGCTATCTCACCAATTACTAAAAACCGATCCATTCAAGAGCCAGAGGTGCTGGAACTGATTAGCATGATGACCGACGCCAACTGTACGACCGAGAGTAACGTGAGCTCCGCTCGACACGTAACTGAGAAGAAAGTCGACAACAAGGATCTTCGCAACACAATTGCTCGACTCGCAAAACACCAGAGAAGGTCTGACGAAGAGAGCCTCGTAATCGCGATGACTACCTTCAACGCACAACCCGGGAATGTTGGTCATGTTTTGTTGGAGAAGACGGAGTTGCACACGTCATCACGCTCCAGAGTCAAGGAGTGATGAGCTTCTTCTCGAAGTTTCCGGAGGTTCTGCTCATCGATTCGATGTACAGCACCAACAGAAACAAGTACAAGCTATTCAGTGTGATGGTCAAAGACAGCTGCGGAAGGGGTCAGTTCGTAAACCGTTCTCTCGTTGACAGTGAATCAAAGGTGAACCTGCAGCGATCTATCGCGCAGCTGAAGGCAACTAACCCGCAGTGGACGCGGGTACGTGTCGTGGTCACGGACAAGGATATCGCTGAGCGCGACGCCATTCAACGCGAGTTTCCGGCAGCTCAACTCATCTTGTGTCAATTCCACGTTATCTGGTACCTCAGCAAAGTGACTGGTAGCTACTTCACAGCAATGCGCGCAGCGAAGAAGCGAATGAAGTGAGTGATGAACTGCTTAGTCCACGCGAAAAGTGACCCCGAGTACGAGGCCTACGTTCATCTGATGCTCGCGTGGCTTCCTGGGTAGAGGTGCCATCGGCTCTACACATACTTCGTGCGGAACTGGGGTTCCGTCAGGCGCGAGTAGGCGAGCTACATGCGTTCCGACCTCGCCAACATTGGCAACAACACGGACAGGATTGAAACGAAGTGGAGCAGGTTCAAGGCAGCACTTCGACGACAGGACTCCATCGTGAATGACCACTCCGGAATCATGCAGGCCCATAAGCACTGAGAAGAAAGGTTTCGCCGATCCACCACCCCCATTCTCACAAGGTCCCCTGACATCAAGCGAGGTCACCAACTCCGATATCTCGCTGATCGCCTCACCGAGCCCGCGTTCACAGTCACACTGAAAGAGTACCAATACGCTGCTCCGGGTCGGCGGTGCTCGTGATGATGGCGATCCCAGGCCACCGGTTCACAATCAAGAGCGAGGGTTCTGGGACACAAAGCTACACGACCAACTTGAACAGCTTTGTGTGCACGTGCGAGACAAGCAAACAGCTTCTTTTACTGTGTCGGCATATATTCTACTGCCGACCGCGCCTTGGCACGCAGTTCCAGGAGATCGTGCCGCTGTCCTTCGTGAGTCAGCGTTGGTGGTGTGATTTCACAGGTTCAAGTGGCGCACACGTAGATACAGCTGAGGCAGCAGATCAAGCAAATGCTGTCCTTGGTGATCATATTTTCGTTGATAGCCGCAAAATCAGCGTGGTCGAGCGATCGCGAATAACAACACGCGCCCGTGGTGCACATGGATGACGCGAGCAGTCTGCAGTCATGGATCAGTTGGAGTCGTTCCTGATCTCGAGAACCACGCCAGCACTCGAAGGTTGTACAGCTCTTGAGTTGCGTTCTACGAAACCTCATTTCGAGCGACGAGTGCAATATTCCTGAGGTCGCTCGGTTGCTCGCGGCTGCAAAGACGAGAGGTGCTTCAAATACTGTACTCACTCATTCCAGACTTCTAGTCGCGAACTCGATGGAGCAGCTCGGATTGGAAACCTTGCGTGCACCGGCCAGTGGTGATGAAGCTCCAATGTCGACAGGTGCCGCTAAGCAGAGCGCAATGACAGTCTCTACTCACACAGTGAAGAGACCAATCATCTCAACCGATCTTCGGTCTAGCCTTAGTTCACTCTTGCAGTACCACGCACAACCCGATCTACGCGCGTACGAGCGAGAAAAGCGGAGGAGTCGGCTCTTCTACAATATGTCAGGGCGGAGGCGAACGCATTGAATGCTTCAGCTCTTCACCAGACGGCCATCATTCGCACTGACGGGTAGTGCCGAGCGGAGACGACGATCTCAAGCCCGCCATTTCAAGAGCGAAAATTCGAGCAAGTCGCTGCACCGCATCACTCAGCTCACGAGACAACCTGGTTTTCGCCCTGCGGGCGAGATTTGTCTCCCAGAGTGGGATGAGCTCAATTCTGTACACCCGAACAGTGACGTGGTACGTGCGCTTCAACTCCTTGACACAACAAACTAGCTGCTCCACGCGTTCTGCATTCGCGAGCCCGAGACGGTGGACTTGGAGTATCCAGATCTCGAGGAGCCCAGGACTATTTGCGGCACCGATCGTTGGCGTAGGCATCCTCGACGGTATTGGCGCAGCTCACGACGTGCCTCTGGCTGAAGAGGAGACCAAAACGACACGACACAACGTGGCTCGGACCTGATGCATTTCATCACGTTGCGCAATGTGCACTTTTGAAGAGTAACGCGACTCGGACTGATGTCGTCGAATCACGAAAGTCATCATCTTGCTGCTAGCAGCGTTCACCACCGAGTACGAGCCAGTGGTCCACGACGCCCAATTATGAAGCAGCCGCGCCTTGATCCAGTATCTCGACGAAGACTTGATGAAATGCATGCACATGAGCGAGGAGAAGGAGTACAATTCCTTGCCAGCTCTGCATTCGCCGATCACAAACTGAAGTGTCCAGGCGAGTGCCGCGCCACGCAAAACAGGTGCAACACGGTGTCGCTTCGGCAGTGACTCTTGTCAGGTCAAGCACAGCCAATGTAAGTGTAAGTCGCGCCTCGGCCACAGAGCCCTGCTGTCCAACTCCTGATCTGCATCACAGCGGCGTCGAAGCATGTGTCCTCGAGAGCGTGTCCTTTCGCTTCTCTCTTGATGCGCAGTCGACACTTTCGCCAGCGGCTTGTTTGTCGTCGTATCAGGTGTGATAGTGTTGCCAATTCTTTCTGCTGCTGCTCATCTCCGGCGCTCTGGTACTCATTATAGAGCGGTGTCCCTCTTAGCTGCTGCCAAAGTAATCTATCCATTCGAGGATCCAAGCTGCGAATCGCTCTAGAAAACGTACAACAATATGGAGCGCGCACATCAGATGAAGCTAATCAGCCAATACAAACAAAATTCGATACCTTTTCAGACGCAGCGCGATGTCGGCTCCCTTGCCACCTCACAGCCATCCAATCCCCGTCTCAACCCTGTCTTGCATCTCCCCGCTTAAAGCACTGCCTTTTACACTCAAACTCTTTTCTAAACGAGATCACAAATAGCGAGATAAGCTGTCTCTAAAAACAACTTCTAAAACAACTCCTCATACATGTTTTATGCTTTGCCTTAATCATTATCTGAATCGTTGCACCGGACGCTTCAGTACACCGGAAATCAGGAAAGCATTCTTTGTCGATGTGAAAGCGATCGAAGAGGTACATTGCCGCGGCTCCCACTGGACACAGTCTCACGTCATGGTTGCGCATGTACCCGACGCGTTGAAGTTTCCCGAACTGATCCGTCTTACCGTGCTGTATGAGGAGCACTAGTGCGACGCTCTCGGCGAACCCCTCGCCCTTCAGAAGCTGAGAGGACATATCAGCGAGCTCGACGTCACGAATATTTTCACCCCGCAGAAGCCTGTGGTGAAATAGCAGGAAACACGTCCTGTAGCGTAGGTGCTGAATATGAAGAAGCGCAATGAGATTTCGGCGAGCTGCTGGTTGGACTGGTAACCGTAAAAGAGTGAGCCGATTCCACGATCGACGTAATTCTTCTTCCGTGTTGCTGTTGTTTGTTGTTGTACGTCCCAAAGAAGCTGCTTCACTGCAGCATCGTGAGGATGGGCGTGGCTGATCATTCGCAGGTTCGATTGCTGATTGTATAAATCGACGATGGCATTGGCGTAGTCACACACTCGAATGATCGATCACGTTATTTGTACTCTTCTTGGAGCACCTGCCGATCACTTGTTCCGAGAGAAAGAGATGCGGCTTCCCACCAATCACGGCCCCTTGTTCTGGAAAGCCTTTGCTCTCGCACCATTGCAAAAATTCGGCTTGGTATAAGGTTTACTTTCGTGTTGCATTGTGTGGTCTGTTGCTCAGTATGGTGTTCACTGTCTTGAGCACACTTGTGTCGATCTCTACTTGCAGCACCGCTGTGCTCATGCTTCCTTTTCTCTTACTTGCGACCAGCGACTGGATTGTGATTTTTTCGTCTTCACAAGAAGCAAGCAGTCGGGAAAAGGAGGGGGATGAGCCAATGAAACGCGTTGCTTTGCGTCCAGACCCAAGCGTGATACAGTTCTCCTTCAGAATACCGTCATGGAAAATCGCATAAAAATATATCAAATATAGAAGGTTTTTGGACAGATACAGGTATTGAATGTAACAGGTAAAACACTTTACAGAAGCGATGGTCTTATACGGCCGTGTGGTCCGGTTACAATCCTAAAGTAAGCTGCTCTATGCTCTCAACGAGCTCATACACGTCGTCGTCAATAATCTTTGTGTGGCGCCAGCAGTTTGCCACTGTGGTGCTCGTCACTGTCTCCCATGTCTCTTGAGCCCATTGCATCGCCTGGAGGACGTCTACATGACACAAAGACTCTACCTGCATCTCTACATATTCGTTTCCCGTCTGTACTTCTTCTCTTGTCTTCCTTCGCCGGAGACACAGCGCCGGCCGGTAGGTTTTGCCATTTTCGCTGACTAAGCTGCGATAATGAACATGTTGTAAGCCAGATGAATGGTAATCAGTTTGATCCTATTTTCAGCTCGTCTGCCCTAGTTTCAATGGGCTGCGTCCTATTTTACAGCAACACGTAATTACGCGTGGGTTGAAAGTACTTCAAATAAAGGGTGTCGCCTTTGACATACACTTTAAAATACGTAAAAATATTATGCAACATTTATCTTATATCTGCCAATCACAGAGCAAAAGGTCTGGACTTGGTCAGACTTGTGTTTTACTTTTGCGTGCCAAAAATAATAGCACACAAATAATGACTGATGAAATGACTTGACCGGTGTTCGTAATCTGCTGACGCATGGCGCTCTCGATGTGCGCTCTCGACATTTGTCTCGCGGTTGAACGCTATCGTTGGCCGCTCTCACCATCCAAACATATTCCATTTGGTACCGCCGTTGATTTGGCTTTCTAGGCGTTGTGTGAGACTAGACCGCTCATTGCGGCGTCGCCACTACAAAAATGCATGCGGATGACTAACTCGCCACTCTTCACATCTCCTCGGCCTTGCGAGCGTCTCGCCTTCAGTCCACGTTGAAGCACCCTCATGAGCTGGCTGGGCTCTTACAGCTTTTAGTTATCCCTAGTTATTCTGCAGGTCTATAGCCCTGCGGTCGTGGCGTGCTTGCTGACCAGACTGGACTGAACAAGCTCAAGTGTAGCCGCTCAGTTTGGTTTGCGTGTCCACCTTGAAGCTGAGATCCAGCAAATAGATGGGCACAGTCCAGCGACTTAAAATGAAAACTCCGATATGCCACGCATGTTTATAGGATGGACATTAGTTTAGATATGTGGCTCATACTTACTTCATGATGGAACACTGACAAGCTGAAACTCGTCGCGCTTCAGGACGAGTCGTCGTCGCCTCCTAGCAGCCGCAGGTGCGTGGAGCAAAAACCGTTGCGGCGACAGGGCCGCATGCAGTTCAGAATGCCGCAGCGCTTGCCACCGCCGTGGTGCGCGCAGAGCCCGCCGCCGCGGTCGTTGCGCCGGCAGCCACTCACTTCGCAGAAGCGCGAACCACCGTGCAGCGCGCAGTAGTCGCCTCGCTGCGTGCCTTTGTCGCAACCGTTCGCGGCGCAGCGCTTGCCGCCGCCATGCGAGCGGCAGAAGCCGCCACCTTGCGAGCTCTTGTTGCAGCCGTCAATTTGACACCGCGGCCCGCCGCCGTGCGCCTTGCAGAGCGATTGAGTCTGCGCCGCCTTGTTGCACCCCAAGGCACTGCAGCGCTTGCCGCCGCCGTGCTTGATGCACATATTCCCGCCCTGCGAGCTCTTCTCGCAGCCGTCAACAGCGCAGCGCCGCCCGCCACCGTGCGCGATACAGAGACCCTGCGAGCGCGCGCGCTTGCCGCAGTTGGGCTGCGTGCACAGCCGCCGGATGCGCTTGGGTTTCTTTGTTGCGGAGCCGCGCGTGCCAGTGGCCGCGGTAACAGTCGCAGTGCTGCAGGGTAATCCAGAGACGGCACCGCTGCCAGCGGTCGACTGCTTGTCTTCCATGAAGCTCGAGCCGCGCGGAGAGTTGGACGAGATGGACGACGAGTCCGAGAACGACTCGGACATGTCTGGGGATCGCCGCAGGTACTCGCTCAGGTTGTAGGACGGCGAGATCGCACTGTCGTCGTTGCCAGCGTCATGCATCTGCTGGTTGGAAGCACTCGTGTCCTGGTCGCCAGTGATTTGCGAGAGCGAGGACACGAGCAGCTCGAGAGACGTCTCATCGAGTGGTTCGAGGCTCGTCAAGTCGAGCACGGGCTGGAAGATCGCTTCGCCCACGAGCTCACCACTGCGGTTGCTGCTGATGGCTTCATACTGGTTGCACAGTGGTGGACCAAGGCCAGAACCGAACCCGCTTGTCGACAGTCCAGTCCGATTCCGGGAGCTCTGGAGCAACTTGTTGAAGTGCTCGTGGCTCTGCGGCTCGGCGCCAAAGTCGCGGACGATCGCCTCTCGATTTCTCGTAGCTACTGTTGTCTGCGTCTTGTCTGCTGTGTTGTCCGGTACGAGCGGGAAGTCCATCAGCGCGAAGAACACTTGCTCGCCGCTCTGCAGATCTGGAAACCCAGCCGCGGATCCTGAAGCTTCGAGTCCAAGGCCTCGACCTTGGGGTTCAAAGTTCCACTGCCCCGCTAACGAACTCAGGTTTTCAGAGCTCGACGTGCGCGGTGACTGCGGCCAGGCCATCGGCAGCATGCCGACCCTGTCCATGTCGTGCTCGCGTTGGTTCGCGTCCACAGCCATGTATGGTACACCCGCGGCTGCGAACGCCTGGGCCTGCGAACTCATGCCGGCATTCCGCTGCTGCTGCTGCTGCTGGAGAAGCGCCTGGACCTGGAACTGGTACTCCATCTCGAGCTGCTGGTGCTGGAGCAGGAACGCCTGCTGTTGCGGCGGCGCGTAGAGCCCCGCGTGCTGCAGCTGGTGTGTAATCGACTCCACCTGCACGCACTGCTGCTGCTGGTGGTGGTTGTTGCTGGTTGTGTTGGTCGTTGCCGTGGTTGTTGGATCAGCCTGTCGGGCGGGTCTGCGGCCCGCGAGTTGCTGCTGCTGGTACTGGTCCGTCATCTTCCGCGTCATCGCTCGATCACTTCGGCTCTTGCGGCCCTCTCGTCCAAGGCTGACTATTATCGACTATTATCAACTGAGGCGCTGACAGCCGCCCTTCTGGAGGTGCTTGTACGCTGTGGGTGTCGTGGGGACGGACCAAATCCACAGTCAACACTTGCTTCAAAGACGACGCTGCTGCGTCGTCTTTGGCTCGCGCGCCGTCTCGATCGTTTGTCTCTCAGCTGCCGCACTCACGTCCCAAGATACGCGATGAGAGCGCGCCAAGCCGTAATCCGATTGCCGTTGTATTAATCACTTGACATGTGTGATAGGGTCTGTCCCGCGCTTGGATGTCCACTCAGTCAGTCTGCGACTGTGGGTCAGGCTGTTAATTCTAAACTGTGCTGCCAAAGGCGGGCGGCCACAGACCTACGTTGCACTTGGGATCACTATGGACGGCTGGCCGCGAGGTTCGAGGTCGTCGGCTCGAGCGTGAGAGCCGTGAGTTGTTGGATATTTGCGGAGACTGAGCTCTCATTGTTATTTGAAGGGCTCAATATTTTTTGGCGGATCTATCGAGAAGAAGTTGCGGTCTGAAGCAAGATGAAAACGATCGAGAGGCAGCGTTCGATGCATCTGGATGGATCCAGGAGGTCGGTCGCATAGATATACACCAAAAGCGCTCGTTTATGCGTCCAAAATATCCAACTGGAGAGTTTTTATTTAAATATCCACATTGAGTTTTTTTACTTTAAATGTTGTATTTTCAGCCAATCAAATATTTCGATCGTCAACTCAGAAAAAAAACTGCGAATTTGTTACGGTTTCGGATTATTTGTAACCTGACTCACACGAGCGTTTGTCCGTTGAAGGAAACATATTGCGACGGGACGTCCACACTAATAGCTCTACGTGTGCGGTCGTTTTTGCGTGGTCTCGATCTCCTACCTATAGTATATTCGTATAGACGGCTGCGGCGGTCGGTCGGAATAAACTATTTTAGCTTTGGATAATATTATTTCGGACGGCATAAGAAAACATACAACCAATCGTATTTCGATTCTCGATTCTGAGTAAAATTTGTACGTGCGCAAAACCCATTTTTGGTTTTATATTTAATAAAAGACTTTTTCAAAAAAATTATTTTTAGTACAATTTATTAAAAGCATTTTTTAGTTATCAGTACTTTTTTTGTACTTTTATTAATCATCCATAATTTGTACAAAATTATATAGTATTTTTTGGTATTATATAATTATCCATAATCCGAATCTTTCACGAGTACAGTACTCACTCCTCTCAGTAACCACGTACTTTTTCGTATTTTTTAATCAACCGTTACGACCATCATTCCGTCTTTTTGAAAAAAACATTTTTTGTAGGAAAAAATGTTTTCGAAAATGATGAAAGATGTGATGTGATTGGTTGAATTTTGCTCTGACGGATTTTTTTAGCCACTTAACAGCATGATGATTGCATTTATGACCAATCAGGTGCAGATCCTTATACAAATGTTATTAGGTAGTATAGAGAGAGCACAACCTTTCTAATGGAACTAAATACTTTTTTTTGTTATTATAGAGGGAGAACAGCCTCTTTAATGAACTAGCAAGATTTATTAATTGTTATAGAGGTAGATGATTACGTATTTTGGTAGCCAGATTAGTCATCACATTTTGATTACGAAATCTGGCGAAGAGATTGCGTAGTTTTGTGTGTTCGACGAGAAGGTGCTCTTGGCAGG
>JAASGT010000534.1:0-22396 GCA_023334315.1 Globisporangium alternatum
CCACAAGATCCCCACAAACGATCTCGCTGTCTAGCGATGAAGTTGACCAAGCACAAACGCCCTCCAGACGCCCCAGACTTTGATGGTCGTGTGCGAAGAGCACTACACGACGAAGACGTGTTCACGCTGCAGGAGAATCAACCGCAACATCACGCATGAGAAGGTCTTCCAATGTCCGCACTGCAATCTGACGATGGACCGAGACGTGAACGCCGCTCGAAGCATCTATCTCAAGAACGAACACTTACTCACCTGGGCTCTTCGAGCTCGGGTAGCAGGAGATGCCTACTCCGAGGGTGTTGGGTGCTTTAAGTTTACTTAGAGCACATGACCCGCAATAAGAAACAGAAGGTCGCTTACTTGTCGTGTTGATACTTTGGTATCTCATAGTAAGTTGGCGATCTTCTGAGGCGATACTTTAGCTTTCTAGGAAGGTCTAGGACATATAAGACATAGACCGACCACCAATCTGGACGAGCATGCAACGAACTCTACTTACGACTGGTATTCACCTCTCTGTAGCCTCCTCGTTGTGGCTATGAGGTTGCGTCTACAAAGGGGAATCACGTGCCCAGAACACGTGACTCTGGTAGCTCGCAACCACCCACTGAAGTCATCTTCAGCGGCAGCGCTGCAGACATCCTCCTCCACTTGTCCTTCGGTTCTCCTCCATGGGCGTACTGCTACCATTCGCTTCCTCACGAGTTAGTCGTGAGCCACACGAACTGGAACGTCGGGTTCGCGCCTACATCCCAGACAAACAACCAACTAAAGTACACATAGTCCTCAGTCATCCTCATTCCAGGTACAAGGGACGTCTTCAGTTAAATGAAGATCACAAGAAGGCCGGGCCAACTTACCAAAGTGCTCAAGCGGCAGCTGGATCGTGAAGAGCACCCAGACGAGGATCTTGGCCTGCACTCGTCCCCACTGGAACTCGATCGCGAACACTAGCTGGTGGAACATGGGCATCTGGATTCGGCTCCGCAACACAAGCGCCAGCATGATGAAGGACGCGAACTCGAGCGCAGCGTAGAGCATGACGTTGTCGATATTCGAAACGATCTCGCGCTCGTCGATGTTTTTGAAGAGCGCGTAGAACTCGCAGTTCGGTAAGTTGAACGCCACGATCACGTAGCTGCCTAGGTGGGTAGTAGACATACAAAAGTATACACAAGCCGTTTAACCCAGAGTCGCAATTGAATCTGGCGACGATGACGAGGTGAGGCGATGACCAACAGCGCGCTATCTCTGGCTTACTTTGTCAGAATGAACTCAAACGACTTCGACACCGCAAACTTGCTCTGAAGATGGCGAGCTGTCCATGGTATTCATGCACCACTGGCGAGCAGAAAACTAGCCATGAGACTATGCTTCTCGCTGGGCCAACTGAGAAGTCCATGAGCCCAGCACGTGGAACGAGGGAATAAGGTTCCAAGTGAGGTATCCAATTGAGTGAGCGCCATGCAAAGTTGCCGAGCGACTGAGCGAAGCCACGAGTTCTCCGCTCAAGAGCCTGAGTATCGAGGTGTTTATTCGGCGTGCTTCGCTCAAGCTTAGGACTGGAATGTTGGGTACTGTTGGCTTGATGTGCTATGGAGCCTGGAAGCCTCATGAGGTCTGGAACTTGGAGTGGCGGTTGAGCTTCTCCTGGAAGAAGAAATGCGCTTTCTCCTGCTCCTGCCTGGGTTCCCATGGACCCGTGGCGAAGAGTATGAAGCGGTCCCCCGCGGCAATCGACACGATCGGCCCCACGCCAAATTTGTTCATAGGCTGCGCCACAACATCAGGGTCAGCGGAATCGATGGCGCCGTCGACGGTCTTGCGACCGAGACATCCGGACGTGTTCTGGCCCCAGGTGAAGAGATTTCCGTCAGTGCTCAGCGCGACGCTATGGTGCGACGACACGGCGATCGCCTTGCACTGCACCTTGAGGTGATACAAGTCCGGTAGGCGGGCTGGAAGGAGGGCAAATGAGCACTGTGAGGACTATAGAAGCAATGGCTAGCAATCGACTAGAACGGCTACGGTGTATCGTACTTGGTAACGCCGCGATTTTCTGCTTTCCGAGTCCAAGCTACAATACCACCACCAAGATAAGAACGGCTGAGTGATGCCTGCGATGTGATCGTGATGGACTCGTACCTGTCCTTGGAGGCCGCTGCCAAACGCGTACACGTATCCACTTGGCTGACTGTTCTCAGTCTCTTTCGAGTCCTGAGCCTCACTGCGTGAGACTCTAGCTCGCACTACCACACTCTTGGTCTCATGCTGAGGCTGCCGCACGAGACAGAGCGAATGCCAGCTGCCACAGCACACGTCAATAACAACGTCACGCTCGAGCACTTTGACGAGCTGCGGGTGGGACGCGTCACCGCCATTGGCCCCCAGACCCAGGCGTCCACCATCACCACAGCCAAATGTGAAGAGCTGGCCGTCCCGAGTGATCACCGCAGTGTGAACAGCGCCACAGGAGACCTTGGTGATCTGAATCTGCTTCAGATGGAAAGCCTCGACGAGCGTGGGCGACGGGAAGAAGAGCTGCTGGCGCTTGTCCTTGACGCCTGCGCGCTTGGACTCGCCGAGCCCCAGCTGGCCGCTCCAGCAGCCACCCCAGGTGTACAGCGCGCCTTTGGTCGTCACGGCAGCCGAGTGGCAGTTGCCTACACTTACCTGCCGGATCTTGGAGGTCTCCAAGTACTCGACGCGCACGGGAGTGGCAGTGGCCATGAACGGTGCATCGCTGGTCGAACTCTTGCTGTCTGGCGCCTGTTTGTCGACGCCAAGCTCGCCGTAGTCGCCGCGGCCCCACATGTAGCAGCGTCCGTTCTCGGTCGTGAACCCGAGGTGGCCGTCCGTGCGAGCGCACGAGAGGTCTGTGATGCGCTGCTGTTGAAACTGCTGGAGCTGAGGGATCTCGCGCGGATACAGGAAGCAGACTGGCGTTGAGACGCTAGCAGTAGAGCCATCAGTAGAATTACCGGGCTCTTGCGGTATGTCTGGTCGACGCTCTTCTTGCTGGGCCTGCGTCTCAGTCTCCTGCTGAGACTGTGGAGAACTAACACCAGCAGTAGCTGCAGTATCAAAGAGCGCTCGGCCGCCGCCGCCCCAGCCAAACACACGACCGTCTGCAGCAAATGCGAACGCAAAGTTTGCGTCAAAGCCCTACAATCAGAAGAGCACAGTAAAGCAATGAGCCATGTGAGAGCTCGAGCAAGCCTGAGCGCGTATTCAACATGCAATAAAAGCCTTACTGAGATGACTCGCTGGATCCTGCAGCCCTGCAGACTCTCGATCTCGGTCACCGTCTCGCAGCTGCGCCTGTGACCCAGGCCCAGCTCGCCATTGAAGTTGTTCCCGAACGCAAACACGCGGCCGGAGGCTAACAACAGCAATGTGGCAAGAACGTTAGCCACATGCCACCATACCGAGCGACACTATCAAGGCAACAGACAGACCCAGTACGGCGTCACGCTGCTTGTCGAGTCGCTCTTGCTGCTCGCGCTGAGAGCGCAGCTCCGGCTCGTGCATCCAGTCCTGGATACGCGCCACGAGCTCGAGCTTCTTGCCACCGACGTCCAGATCCAGCAGCTGACATGCGGCATCGAGTGCCTTCTTGGTCCACGTGCTCACGTCCACGTGTTCCCAGAATGCGCGATGCTTGGGCAACGCGCGGATCGCCTGGCCGTCGTACTCGGGCACGAGCGCACTCGCGCTCCAGACCTTCTCGCGGTGCGTCGGGTCCGCGAGCTTCGCCAGGCGCTTCTTCATGCGCACGCGCACGTTCTCCTGCGCGCTGCTGCGGGCGCCCATCGCGCTCTTCTCGGTGCGCATTTGTGCGCGCAGGTCGCTCTGCAGCGCGTCCAGCAGCCGCTGCGCGCGCTGCTCCTGGATGCGCTCGAGCGGGTTCGACATCTCTCATGAATGTGTGGGTGCATGCTGATGCAATGCTCATAATGGAATTGCCGCAACTGTTCGCGGCTTTATTAGAGTTTAAACTTGATTATTGTATATATATGTCTAACTATTCAAATTTGGACTAGACTTTCCAGCAATAGGCTGATTGATAATCGAGAAAGCAACCAGAAATTGAGTGACGACAGCCAGAGAATGAACTCGCTCGGGCTCGCTGCGTATGCCTCTTCGTCGGAGGATGAGGACGCGGAGCCGAGACACGTAGTCACACCAGCTGCTGCGCCACGACAGCTCATTGTTAGTGCTGCTGTTGCTGTAACTGCGGCTGACAGCGAAGACGACGAGCTCGAGGCGGCGCTGGCGCGCGCCGGCATCCCGCCCGAGCCAACGGACGCGCATGTGGACGCCGACGTACAGGAGCGCATCCGCAAGTACATCGCAGCGCAGAGCGAGCGCAGTGGCTCTGGCAGTAGATCTGGCACCAGCAGCCACTTCCAGGCGAGCCTGCGCGACAAGAAGGACGTGAAGAACCCGTACATCCTCGACAAGGTGGTCGCGTACTTTGGCATCGACGAGCTCCAGTCCAACTTTGCGTCCGAGGTGTTCGATCCGTACGCCATGCCGCTGCACGAGTACAGCGACGAGATCGCGCTCGCGCAGAAGAAGCAGAGCGACGCGCGCGAACAGGCGCAGTTGCAGGGCCTCGCGTCGCGACAGCTGCAGTTCACACGAGGGGCTCACTAATTAATATCCGCTGTTACCTGTGCCTCATATTTTTCGCTGTGCTACTGTTGATAGAGTCCCATGGCTTGTGCCGCGCTCATTGTCGCTCTCGAGCTGGCCGCGTCGGGCCTGTCGGATCATTAGCTCAGTTGACATGGCCTCAATCTCGGTACGAAGACCCTTCCATGTGGCGTCCAAGCGCGCGAGCTTGTCGTCAAACTCGCGCTTCGCGGTGCCCCACTTGACGCTCTTGTTGCGGTCGCGCATGAGAAGGAACTTGTCCATCTCGAGGTCCGACAGCTGCTTGCGGCGCGATCGCAGCTGCGCTTCAAGCTGTATGCATGCCTTGATCTCCGTGCGCAGCTGGTCCTTCAAGGCGCTGACGTTAGCGCAGTGCGAGCAGGGCAGTGGGAGCGTGTGCACGCGGCAGCGCTTGACGAGCTGCGACGTGTCGATCTGGTGCAGCGAGAGTGGATGCGCGTAGTGACAGCGGCCGAGCGACTGGATGTTCACGCACACGCCCGTGTTGAGGAACGACGGACAAATGGACGGCGCTGTCTCGTTCTCGTCGTCGTCGTCGTCGTCGTCGTCGTCGTCTTGGTGCGGGTACAGGTTCCGAATGCGCTGGATCTTGTCAAAGAGCGTCTCCATCGTGATGTGCGCGCATGGCGGCAGCAATGTGCACTTCTTGCAGCGGCGCAATGGTTCGCTCATCTCGAGAATCGAGAGTGGGAACGGCGGCGGCTCGGGCTTTTTGTTCTTGAGGCTGCGCTTGGGCTTCGTGGACTTCGTGTTGGCGCTTGAAACGTTGTTATTGTTCTCACTGGCTTCAACTGTCTTAAGCACGTTTGGGAGTGAAATGAAGAAATGCGATAGAAACACCAGCCGTAGCCTCTCCATACAGGACAGGAGTTTGAACTCGCAGTGCTTAAACAGTTCTTCGAGCCCATCTCGCGTGTATCCGATCTGCACGGTATGCCACACCGAGTGCGTTAGTGACAATGCAGATTGCAAGTCAACCTTGTAGGGTACATAATATGTGGTGTTAGTCACGTACGCGCTCTTGTTTGCAGATGCGCAGCACCTTGATGCGCACTTGCAAAGGGGTGAGCTGGTGCAGGTGCACCTTCGTGGACTTCTGCTTGATCTGCTCGGCGACTTTACTGATGTCGGGACGCACGTGGAAAATGAGAAACACGCTCTTGGCATTCGCGTCGTGCAGAATCGGGAGCAGGAAATGCTGCTGCGTGCTCGGAGTGACTCTGCAATCCAACAATCCATCCATTCGATTAGACAACTCAAAGTGCTGGGGGCAAGTTGAAGTGCGTGCCATATCAGCGCGTACGATTCAAAGCGCTCAACGACCAGAAACGCTGCCTTCACGCGATTCGGATCGACGCGGCGCACGAAATCCTCGATCTTCAGCAGCAGATCTTTCTCTCTATGTGGTGCGTTGGTGGCATGCACACAATCGACACCACTCCCAGTGAGCAACCAGCTTGAGCCGATGGCATGCGAGTCCTGAGGATCCACTGCACGTACCCAAAGTGATTCGCATTCACGGATCCAAAAGAGCACGGCGGATCGAGCCCCGACGCCAGGAGCGTGTGCTTCAAGAGCCCGATGAACGACAGCTTGCCGGTGCACTCGGCTCCCTAAAGACCAGTGGGCATCGTGAATCAAGGCGTCGTGCAGCACTTTGTGGTGGTGATACGATCACGTACACTGATGATGAAGTTCGTGAGCGGGCTTGTGTCACCACTCTCAAGACTGTGCAAGCACTGCAGCGCTGTTGGGTTCCCGAGAAATGTCTCGTTGCTCGTCGGCACCATCCTTTTCGCCCTAAAAGCAAACAAAGAGCGCCCATTGCAACACTTGTGTGAGCGAGACACAAACCAATCGCCTTCACATTGTCACTAGCTACCATTCGTGTCCGTCATCGAGCGGCTGCGATGGGATTCGAGGCTTCTCTGGCGGCAGAAACGCCTCGTTATAGAGCACGTCGAGGTCGTCCCAGAAGCCGTACGTAACCTGCCACTTCGCATCATTCGCGAGCGGCTCTCTGCTTGAGCCGGACGTGCTTGGAGTCGCCATCCCGGCGGTACGGGCGGTGGAAGAGGCAGTCAAAGACGCAGCTGAAGACGGCGGTGACGTGGCGGAGATCTGCATTTTCGGGATGAGAATGGCTGGACCGCTCTCTTCAGATTTGAGTTTCAAGCTCCGACGATTCGACACACGGATGCTGTGTGGCGCACAGGAGCTAAAAACGACGATCGAATCTCGAAGTCAGCCATCTCAAGACAGCCGACCAGTTCGCGCAATCGAAACTGCTTGGGTGCGAGAATAGCCCTCGGGCTGAGCTCTACAGCTGGGAGTTCTTGCAGGCAATGATGCCGCTCAATGCCACCAGCGTCTCATGCTTGTCATTCTTACACTCACCCAGCAACGAGCACTGAACAATCTCCAGTTCATCCGCGCAACTCGTTCCGATGCCAGAGTCAATGTCATACGGCTCGTTCTTTAGTGAGAAGCAGCCTCAAGCGTATGCTGACATCGTCCCGGAGCTCCCAAGACAACATCACATCTCCTCGACTCGCCGCATGCTCGCGGTGGTGCTTGCGTTTGGAATCTTCTTGATCCTGGGCATCGGGTACACTGCGAACTCGGTCGTGTTGACGACGAGCTCGGTGCCGCTGATTCACAGTAGCAGGAACGAATTGATCTCCAGCACACCGCAACTTGCTTCAGCGCCAATTCAAGTGCATGTGGCTCTTGCAGATTTGGAGCGATCGGAGGATGGTAGGAGTGCTATTTCGACGAAGCTCGGAATCACCATCTCATGGGCGTCTGCGATTCAAACGCAGACATCGACTGTCAGATTTGGTCCGGACGCTGCGAACCTCGTGCACATCGTGCAGGCAGAGACGAAGAGTGAGCAGTACCATTTCTGCCAGTATGCATCGCCGTGGTTCCACCACGTCGTGATCCCGTCGACCCAGCTGGAGCCGTTGACGATCTACTACTGTAAGCTACACTCGGACTCAGACTGGTGTCGATGTTTCCAATAGCTCGGCAGTTGCTAATGTTATATTTGTGGATGTGCAGACCAGTGTGGAGACGAAGTCGGCGGATGGAGCGAAGTGGCTTCGTTCCGGACACCCGTCGCGGTCGGAAGTCAGACACCAGTCACGATCGGTGTGGTTGGAGACCTCGGGTACGGATGCTTGTGGTCAGTTGAAGGCTGAAGCTGGTGATGGCCAACACACTCACACATCTCGTACTTACCATCTCCTCCCAGGCAAACCATGTACTCAGAGCAAACGCTGCGCCACCTCGCAAGTCGCACCGACATGAGTGCCATCGTCCACGCTGGTACGTCTCAGAGCATTGGATGTTATGCTCATAAATCGTCGTCTGACAGTCTCTCTTCTTTGGCACCGCAGGTGATCTCTCGTACGCAGACAGCAACCAGGGGCGCTGGGACAGCTGGGGAAGTCTTGTGCAACCTGTTGCGTCGACGATGCCCTGGTACGCGCATCAGGCAGCTCTCTTGCATCTTCTTTGTCCTTCGGACTCCAGCTCATCATGTTGGCATCCACGTGCTTGCAAATGACTTGAATTAGGATGGTCTCTGCTGGTAACCACGAAGAAGAACAGCCGTGCGACCAGAATGAAGACCGCTTCGTGGCGTACCAAACGCGCTTCCGGATGCCGTACGACCCGCTCGATACACTGCAGCGCCGCAACCTCTACTTTGCGTTCCGCGTGGGTATGGTGCACATGGTCATCTTGACTCCGTACGTGGCCTTCGACGCCACTTCGGATCAATACAAGTGGCTTGAGCAGGAGCTGTCGCAGCGACTCGACCGTACTGTCACGCCATGGGTCATCGTCTTAATGCACGGTCCGTGGTACAACAGCAACACCGCGCACCAGGGCGACGAGCCGCACAAGATCATGAAGCAAGCCATGGAGGACGTCCTGTTCCAGTACCAAGTTGACCTCGTGCTCTCGGGCCATGTCCATGCCTACGAGCGCAGCTTTCCCGTGTACAAGGAGGAAGTGCGCAAAGACGGTATCATCTACGTCGTGCTCGGCGGCGGCGGCAACCGCGAGGGACTCGCGTCCAAGTTCATCCAGCCACAGCCCGCGTGGTCGGCGTTCCGTGCGGCGCACTACGGTTTTGGGCTCTTCAAGGCCGTGAACGCCACACATGGCGTCATTGAGTCGTATGAGAACGAGGCGGTCGGCAACGCGAGTCTACAGGACAGCGCGTGGGTCACGACCACGCAATATCGCATCGCGAATAACATCGTCGACGAGAGCCAAGAGGCGTAGGCGCGCCTAGTGCCTGCAATCAGACCTCCATGCACATCTACAGTATATAGATCGAGCGACAGGTGGTGCCACATACACATAACGCAATGCACGCACATAGTAGCTCCTCCATACGCCATACCAGATCGCTCCTCCTCGTTTGTGTGCCAATTCCGCGCTG
This sequence comes from Globisporangium alternatum, assembly GCA_023334315.1. Classification (NCBI taxonomy): domain Eukaryota; phylum Oomycota; class Peronosporomycetes; order Pythiales; family Pythiaceae; genus Globisporangium; species Globisporangium alternatum. The sequence continues at coordinate 9,137 of JAASGT010000534.1, forward strand.
GAAGTTGAAGTTGAAAAGGAACCTGATATGTGGAGCGACCCATCACCTGTCTCACAATCACATGTAGATACGGAGAAAGCGATCTTCCTTCTTGAAGTGATCATTTCTGAAACCGACAGCCCGCGCAACTGATAGCAAGAAGGACTCATAATGCGGCGGCACACGATGCTATTGAGACTGCTGCAATGCGCGCTGGTGGCGGTGGTGACCGCGTCAGTAATTAAAGGGAAGGCGGCCGTATACGAGCACGACTTCTTCGCGTCGCAGGCGCTGCCCACGCAGATCCACATCGCGCTCGCGGACCGCACGCTCGAGTCCGCAAATGAACATGGCGGCGACTTGAAGCGCGTCGGTATGACCGTCTCGTGGGCGACTGCGATGAGCACCAAGAGCTCGATCGTGCGGTTTGCGCAGAACGCGGCGAACCTATCGATGGAGGCGCGCGCAGATGTGCCGTGCGAGCAGTACGACTTTTGTCATTACTCGTCACCCTGGTTTCACCACGTCGTCATCGACGGTGACAAGCTGCTCTCTGGCACGACGTACTATTGTGAGTGCAGTTTTGTCTGATGTGTATTACATGGCGATGTCTGACTATGATGATGCGATTTATAATCAATAGATCAATGCGGGGACGAAGAAGCTGGGTGGAGCGAGGTGCTATCGTTCACAACTGCGCTGCCCATCGGGAGCCAGGCGCCTATTACGTTTGGAGTGATTGGAGATCTTGGGTAAGGGTGTTTATCTGGAATCTTTATGATCGCGGACACACACACTCATATTATACCTGTGCAGGCAAACGTCGTACTCGGAGCAAACACTGCGCCATTTATCCAACGCGACGGGTCTTACAGCTATCCTGCACGCAGGTCCGTGTCGTCTATGATGACTAGGTTTATTGTTTCAAGGCACGTCTAACTTACATGACCATGTTATCAGGTGATCTGTCGTATGCTGATAGCGAGCAGCCTCGATGGGATCGCTGGGGGCGCCTCATTCAGCCACTTGCAACGCGGATGCCCTGGTAAGGAAGCTTGAAGTACATTACAGTCTACGCGATGCGAAGCTTTCAATACTGACTTGCAATTATGTCGTCATGAAGGATGGTTGCTGCTGGGAATCATGAACAGGAGCGACCGTGCCAATCACACGTGGACCCGTTCGTTGCGTACCAAGTGCGGTTTCGCATGCCGTTCGAGCGCTGCAGCGCTCTCCAGCGTCGCAACCTGTACTACGGCTTTCGCGTCGGAATGTTGCATGTGATTGTTCTCACGCCGTACGTCGCCAACGACAAAAAGTCGCTGCAGTTTCAGTGGCTCGAAAAGGAGCTCTTGGAGAACGTGGATCGCAAAGTCACGCCCTGGGTGTGTGTGATCATGCACGGACCGTGGTACAACAGCAACACTGCGCACCAAGGCTCAGAGCCCCACACACCGATGAAGCGCAACATGGAGGATCTGTTGTACCAGTACAAAGTGGATCTCGTCGTCTCTGGTACGTTTTGCATGCGCTCCAATTTTGAGAAGAGACGAGTCTCACATGCAGACAATCTTTCGTGCCCCTAGGTCACGTGCACGCATACGAGCGAAGCTTCCCAGTGTACAAGAAGAAAGTTGTGGCAGATGGCATCGCGTATTGGGTCGTCGGCGACGGTGGCAACCGTGAAGGGCTGGCGCCAACCTACATCAACCCGAAGCCTTCGTGGTCCGCATTTCGCCAAGCGAACTATGGCTTTGGACTCTTCAACATTGTCAACCAGACACACGCAAGGATCGAATGGTATGAAGATCAGGAACAAGGGGATGCAATTCTGCACGACACAGCTTGGCTGTCGACCACGCAGTTTCGCGTGAGCCAAGGGCACATTTGAGGCAAATACACCTTGAATTCTCACATTCCTATCAGAAAATTGAAAACCGTAATTGATTGTTTGTGCATGAAGTTCATCATAGAGTGTGTTGTCAGGGTCATATACTGACCACTGCGATACACCATCACTGAAGTTCCAAGCACGAATGTTTAGACGTGCTTATGCGTATGCAGCCACGACCTTGGAGCACCCGTCAGCTTTGACGCACACATTCGAATTCGGAAAGGACTTGGCGTAGATCTCCAGAGCCGCGTCAATGCGCGATGCCTCGGCTTCGCTCACGATAACCTTTTTGACGACAGCTCCCGGAGTGGCCAAGAACTCGGTGGTGTACAAGTAGTTGCTCAGCGCGAGCTTGAACTCGTCGGTGTCGAGAAGAGGGCCGGACCGCGTCGAGTGCTTGAACCACTCGACATCCGTGACATTGCCAGCTACTTTGCCCGAGCACACGAAGGAGTACTTGAACCCCGCTGGGTGCACGTAGAAGCCGTTCGAGAGCGTCGACTTGTCCCCGCAGCTCGCGAGCATCTCTCTCTGAATGTACTTCTTGAGCGACGCTCCGTCGGTCTCAATGACGATCAGCGTGTTTCCAAATGGCGACCACGCGATAACTTGCCCCATCGTGATTGGCCCAGCAGGGTACACCATGTCGGTGCGAATCCTGCCACCATTCGTCACCGCGACGTCTGCGCTGCCTTTGCCGTAGAACGACAAGCACGCGTCTGAGAAAATGGCGCCAATGGAAGCATCTTTGGCGCGTACGACGTTCTTCGTGAGGTCCAAGGGCTCGCAAAGCGATCCGATCACTCGCGCAGTCAGTACGCCAATCATCTTCGCGTAGTTTGCGATCACAGTCTCCAGTGTCGGATCAGTCGGCATCGCCTCGCGGATTGGAATCGCGCGATGAGTCATGACCGTTGTCGCAGCAAGGTCGCCGGATGCGGCGTAGAATTCCAGTCGCGAGGCCCAGATCGACCGGAAGTCCATGTCCGCCTTGAGGTACGGCGTGCCAAAGTTGGTCTGCAGCATGGAGTTATGGTCGTGGCCACCATAGATGAGGTTTACGCCCTTGACTTCCTTGGAGAACTGGTTGTCGTCTTCGAGATCCTGGTGCGTCATCGCGATGACCATGTCGACTTTCTGCGCCTGTAGGAGCTTCACCTGCTGCTTTGCAGCCTCGAGCGGATCGCTCCAGTAGAGCCCTTTGCTTGGGTCTTTCATGTCGTACATGACGCCGAAGATTCCAATGGGGATGTAGCCAAACTTCTTGCTCTTGAACGTCTTGATCGCATTGGGCACCGCGCCGCGCAGCAGCTTTCCCGTCTTGGCTTCGTAGCAGTTGGCGTTCAGCCACGGAAACTTGGACGTCTTGGACACGTTCAGGAACGCGTTGATGCTGAAGTCGAACTCGTGGTTGCCCAGACTCGCGTAGTCCACGCCAATGACGTTGTGCGCATTGACCATCTGCATTCCATGGAACTACGCCGACCAGAGCGACGGTAACATCGTGTCACCGGAGAAGAGCACGAGCGAGTTGGGCTTCTTGCAGCGCATGTCCTTGGCGATCTTAACGACGCGCAACGGGCCGCCGAGTTTGAATCCGTTCACGTCGTCCTGCAGCATCTCGTACACGTCGTTGTACGCGATCACGTCCACGATCGCCGCGATATTGCGCGTCGCAGCGTTGGCTGGTGCTGATGCGAGTGCTGCGGCGGCGATGGCGAGCACGCCAGCGACGAGCGAGCTTGAGAGCTTCATGGTGGTCGCCTTGTTCGAATGGTCTGGTGAGTCAGGCGAACAGGCTGAGGTGTGCGCCCAACGTGAACGTTTGTTAAATGAGTGTTGCTGAGTGCAGAGCAGGTGAGAGCGCGTCGATTCAGAGCAGAACGCCCCTTGCGTCGTTCAGATTGACCGGTGGTGGTACGCGACGGCTAAGGCGAACACGCAGCAGCAGTTAGGAAACCCACACAGCTGTACGCATGTGCTTTTTCCATTGCGGTGCTGCTGCTGGTATTCATGGAGGAGATGCCTGCTGCTGGATTGCTGGCCGAGTGCAGTGTAGTGACGAGTGCAGCATGTGGAAGTTCTGCCTGGTGCTCACTCGTCTGTACCCATTTCCGTGGATCGTAAATGTCTTCGTGGAGAGAACTGTGACCGCGGAATTTATAAATCCATCGTGCTTGTGCGCTTAATACAAGACCCAATCTTGCCTCTCGTGTCACGCAGTCCCTTTATTATCACATACCCTCTTCAACACATTGAAGTATTTACTTATTTGAGTGTCAAATCACCTCTTGAAACATATACTCCTCTCATTCTCGATCACCAAGATGTTCTCGAATGGATCTATTGCAATCGGAAGGGGGGACACTCAATTGAAGACAATCGGGCATTCGGGCAGTACGAAGAAGATCCGGAAGAAAGCTTACGAGAGACGATGGCGACCGTGAGCGTCAAGTGGGGCAAGCAGGTCTTTCCTGACGTGGCCGTGGACACGTCGGCGTCCGTGGCGACGCTCAAGGCGCAGCTCTACACGCTCACGTCCGTGCCCGTGGAGCGCCAGAAGCTCATGTCGAAGGCGTGGAAGGGCATGCTCAAGGACGACGCAGACCTGAGCCAGCTCAAGTTCCCCGCCGGCACGACCATCGTGCTCATGGGCTCGGCCGAGGTGGTCGAGAAGCCCAAGGAGCAGGTCGTGTTCATTGAAGACATGACCACGAAGGACGTCGCGGCCTCGGGCGTTGTATACCCCGCCGGACTCGAGAACTTGGGCAACACGTGCTACATGAACGCAACGCTGCAGTGCCTGCGTCCCGTGACGGAGTTCCGCGGCGCGCTCAAGGCGCACGCTGGCGGGGTGTCGGCGGACATGGCCAACAACTTCACGACCGCGCTGCGCGATATGTACGGTCAGCTGGACACGAGCATCGACAGCTTCACCCCGGCGATGTTCGTGACGGTGCTGCGCCGATTGTACCCGCAGTTCGCACAGCAGAGTCCGCGTGGCGGGGGATTCATGCAGCAGGACAGCGAGGAGTTCCTCTCGACTCTTCTCTCGACGCTCCAGCGCTCGCTCACGACGCCCGTGAACGTGCCGAGCTTTGGTCCGACGAACAACATGATCGACGCGCTCTTTGGCCTCGAGATGAACGAAAAGTAAGTACGCACTCACATGCGTATGCGTGTATGGCTTTGATGCTGTTATGAGTGGCAGTGTACTGATTGATTGATTGGTTGCATTATGTCATAACAGACTGGAGTGCGCCGAGTCGGACATGGAACTGCCGATCGTGAAGAAGGAGAAGGCGCTGAAGCTCGTGTGCAACATCACGATCGAGACGAACCACCTGTCGGAGGGTATCAAGATCGGCCTCGAGGGCGTGATCGAGAAGAACTCGGAGGTGCTCGGCCGCAACGCGCAGTGGAAGAAGACGCTGCGGATAAACCGCCTGCCCAAGTACCTCTGCGTGCAGTTCATGCGCTTCTACTGGAAGCTCACGCCCGAGAGCCGCGACCACACGGGCGTCAAGTGCAAAATGCTGCGCGTAAGTTGCCACGCGTATTTGCTTTGGCACTGTTCTTGGCTGGAAGCTCACTCTGTTGTGCACTGTGTTTGTGTTGTTTTGCAGCCAATTGGTTTCCCGCAAGTGCTCGACGTGTTTGAGTTTTGCTCGGACGAGCTGAAGGCGTCCATGAAGATCGCGCGCGACAAGTACGGATTTGATCGGTGTTGGCTTGAGGTGTATCTCTTGTTTGTTCTTTGGATATTGATGAATGCTGTTTTGTTGCTACTGTATTATAGGAATGCTGAGAAGATTTTGAACGAGTTCAAGGACGTGAAGAAGGATGACGAAGCCGAGGAGAAGGCGAGCGAGGACGTGGAGCTTCTCTCGGAGGAGGACGCGGCGGCGCTGGAAGCGGCCAAGTCCATGTCGATGGGCGCCCAGTCGCCGGGCATCGGGCTGCCAGCGGACTTCCAGGGCAACTACGAGCTCTACGCGATCTTGACGCACAAGGGCCGCTCGGCCGACTCGGGTCACTACATGGCGTGGGTGCGCCACGAAGGAGGTAATGAGAATGTTGTGTATGCGTGTTGACTGGGAAAGCTGTGGTCGGGTATTAACCGCGCTGTGCGTGTGACAGATGACTGGTTCTGCTACGACGATGACGACGTCTCGCCGTGCAAGACGGAAGACATCAACAAGCTCAAGGGCGGCGGCGACTGGCACATGGCCTACCTCGCGTTCTACCGCGCGAAGAACTAAACAGTAGTTCTGATACCGAACCTTGGACGATGCGAACGAAAACGATCGGACGAGCGCTTTTCCTTCAGTTGGTCGACAGTTGAACGAACTGCAGGAAGCTGTATACGTGAGAAAGCAGAGAAAGAATAAGGAGGCGAACATGAGCAGGACGGAAATTCAGGAGCAGCACGAAAGAAAGACAGGACTACGCATTCATAGAAACCTCATTTTCATGCAACTGCCTGTGTTAACGACACTTGTAGATGGTAGACACGTGGACAGGGTCCACAGGACACCATGAATGAGAACGTGCGCACATGGTCGACGTACTGAGTTGCAGCTTTAAAACACAAGGTGGGAAGCTACAGGAGCTACTACTACAATGCACTACATTGCTTTATGAACGAAGCGCACTCGAAAAGAATTTTGTCAAAACGCAGCAGCTATTGTCGCCTTCGAGTCACGTGGGGATTTGGAGCAAAACGGACGAAGCAGGGGCTCCTGATCTTCAAGCGCTGAGCGCACCAGTGAGTAGTGAGTGGGTCACCCCCGCTCCACCCGTCTTCATATTCGTTGCTTCTCTCTCTCGTCGTCTTCTTCTTCATGGCTCCCTCGTGCGATGTCTGGGGATTTACATTTCGATGCCTTCGGAAGGTTGCCCCGACTTGGACACGCCGTCTACTTTTCTAGGAGCGATGTCGCTCTTGACCGAATCCGACTCGCCCTCGTCGCTCGAGTCAAAGGCCGCTAAGGACAGCGCTTCAATGCCATCCGCATGCGTAGGCGACGGCGGTGGCGACAGCGAGAAAGCATCCTCACCACCTTCGCCACTGTGCATGGGCGAGCTCGGCGGCGTGCCCTCGGGCGACTCGGGCTCACCTCCACCACTCATGCTCGGACTTGCCGGGCCACCGCTGTCCGACTCCGTGTCCGCGTCCTTCTGGTCCTTCGACGACGCCGCCGTTGTGGTTGTTGAGACTGTGAAGGGCGACTTGGAGTCCTTGTCCGTAGCCACCCAGATGCGCAGCGTCTCTTCGCGGCGCTTGGCACTCGTGGCGCTCTCGTTGTCGGCCTGCGGACAGAACCACTCCATGCAGACCTCCAAATCATTGCGCTCGGCGAGCACGGGCGTGAGCAACGTCACGAGCGTCGCACGGGTCTCCTGGTCCAAGTGCGGGATCTCAATCCCGCGCACCGAGAGCTCGTGGATCGGGTGCGCGAGCACGACCGAGCAGATCCAGGTCGCCAAGAAGTTGAACTTGTCCACCTGGCCGCGACAGACCGTCTTGAGCAGCACGTGGAAGACTTTCTCCGGCACCTTGTGGCGACTCGTCTCCATGACGTTGCGCAGCGCGTAGTCCTCGCGCACGTCCTTGAGCAGCTGGCTGTTCTCGAAGCCGTGAATGCCCGACTGGTAGCAGCTCTCGCACAGGCTGTAGTTCTCGCACTTGGAGCACGAGTACATGTGGCCCACGATCGGGTCCATGCCGCAGCCGTCGCAGAAAGAGTCCTCGTTCACGTGCGTCGGCGGGAACTTCATCTGCGCGACCTGTATACAAGGGATTTAGTAAGGCCACGTGTGTGTCGTGTTGTATAGAGAAAGTGTGAACATACGTGCATGTGTACTTATTTATACGAAGAGCGTAACGCAATAGAGAGACAGAAGGCGTACCTTTTGGCCAATGTAGCGGCCCGCGGCCGAGATGGAGCTCGTGACGCTCTCGAGGCCCTTCTTTGGTGGCGGCTCGGTCGGGAAGCCGATGAGCGACGTCGTGCTGTCGCGGTCCATCGACAGCGGCTCGGACACGAGCCTACTCGTTCGCATAAAGACACATAACAACACACGTCCGTCAGCAGCCGCATTCTTTTCTTCCATCTCCCTCTATACAAGCAACAAACGAGTGACGTCAGGCGTACCAAAAGCGCTTCGAGTTCTTCTGGACCTTGCGCTCGCCGTGGATGACGCGCGTGCGGTCGCCGCCCTCGAAGACGGCCTGCTGCGGCCCGAAGAACAGGTGCTGGTCCACGCGCTTGGCCTCCTCGTTGAGCTGCCGGTTGAGGTCGACCGTGCTGATGATCGACGGCCGTTCGCTGCCGTCGGACGACACGGTGCTGCGCCGCCCCATGACGTTCACGATCGAGAAGCGTGACATGGTTTTGTTGTTATGTGCTTGCTTGCTGTGCTGCTGCTGCTTATTAGGGGCGAGCTTGCGTGCTTGCTTGTTGCTGTTTGTTCTGCGCGAGAGTCCCTTTTGCGCCGCCAACGTGCGCGAGAGTGCTGCTTGCTTGTTTGTCTGTTTTTCTTCTCACTCTGATTGACTGAGTTGGCTGACCAGCTGCTGCTGGCGCAAAACAAAAACTTGCACCCCCTTCCCTCTTTTGCGCTCGTCCTCCACTGTTTTCGATTTCACTTGGATAAAATATGCGAGAAAAGAAGAACAATAAAATCAGGTTGGGCGGTAGTCGTACAACTGACGCGCGACTAAGTACGAGCGAACGTTCTGCGCAAGAGAACAGCACTTGCTTGCTTGCTTGTCAAGCAAGTTCTTGCGCTTCAGCTTGCCTTGGGCCATCTGGTAGATGCCTGCCACATGCAGCAACTTGCGCCGGTGTCTTGTTGAACAAGTTCATGAGTACACGAGGCACACACGCATCAGTAATGATGCTGTGTGCGTGTGGGAGTGGCTGCCTCGTGTCAATGAATTATTCCACAGTCCGCTTGTTGAACTGATGCTGGCTGACTCCATTTGGCTGGCTTTTGGAAATTCTGCAGTTGTTGAGGTGGGCAAGTTTTTCTGATTTGTGTGTACACTTGTCGAACGGGATTCTTCCTTTTCTATTTGGCTGAAGCGGGGACACGAGCTCAGCAAATGCAAAAAAATCTATCAAGCATATGCAGACTTCTAGGACGCTGGCAAGAAGCTTCAGTTCTTGTTGCTCTTGCTGCGGCGGAGCTCGTACAGCGGCAGCACGAGCGTCGTCAGCAACGATCCAAACTGCTCACATACACACAGCACAACAAGCCACAAAGTCAACATGCTAGCAAACCAATTTCCACGCAACACAACTTGCAATCTTGCGACAGACAACACAAACAAGAATGCGTGCAACAATAACAACAGCAGCAGCAAGTTGCGCAAGTCCCAACACGCAACAACAACCAAGATGCAACATACCTGGATGTATCCGATGGTCTGGTAGTCGCCGATGGCCGCAATGGGCGTCTGCAAGAGCCCCACGGCCGCGCCAATGCAGAACGCGATGCCTGTGAGCGCGCCAAAGTGGCGGAAGCCAAAGGTTTGTCCAATGTACGCGAAGAGCACGGAGAAGAGGATCGTGCGGAAGAGCGTGTAGAGCGCGAAGGCCGCAAGCAGCACGACCCTCAGGTTGCTCCACGAGAGCGCCGTGAACGCCAGCGCCGAGAGCGCACACAGGAACGTCACGTGCGTGTAGCCGCACGTCTCCAGCAGGTACCCAACCAATGGTATGAACACGACACTGCCCGGGAGCAGCATGGCGAGGTCAGATAAGAGGGCGGCGATGTCGTTTGCAGGCAGCTCTTTCCAGCGCAACTGGTCCGTGACGCTGCCGATGAAGAAGTTGCACCAGAGCGCCTCGATCGCGAAGAAGAAGCACATGAGCACGAAGGGCGTGGAGCGCACCTGTGTGCGGAACGACCGGTACGGCAGCTCGCTGTGCGTGACGAGGCGGTCGTCATCGTCGCTGTCACTGCTGTCGTAGCGCTGGAACTTGGAGCGCGAGCGCTGCTTGCGGTACTTGGCGAGCTCGGGCGTAGACGAAAGCAGCAGCGACGTGTCTTCGTCGTTGAACACGGTCGGCAGGCGCATGGGCGAGAGCAGCTCGTGCTCCGTGTTCCTGCGCGCGCGCTCCTGGAGCTCAAAGGGCGCGTCCGGGTCCATCGCCCAGCTACCCACGAGCGTGAGCAGCACGACGAACGCGTAGCCATTGAAGATCGCTGCTTTCGAGATGCCCGCGTGCTCGTAGAGCAAATCAAAGAGCGTGAAGATGAAGAAGCTCAGCTGCAGGGCACCGACGATGAAGCATGTCACGAGCGCCTTGGCCTCCGGGAATAGATTCGACAGGTGGATGCCCGAGAGCTGCACGCCCGGGCCCGAGAAGCCGATGAGTGCCATGCCCGGCAGCAAGTAATCAGTATGTGAAGAGGCATCGTTACTACCGCGGTACTGGGCCTTGCCCATGAGCACGGCACCGATGACGATGAGCGCGAGCGAGAGCACTTTCGTGTATCGCGGGCCGAAGCGGTCGAAGAAGAGCCCCAGCACAAGGTTCGAGCACATGCTACTCGAGCCCGCAATCGTGAACGCAAAGTGCAGCTTCTCGCTCTGCGCCTCGCAGACTACAGACCAAGCGTCACAATCAACACACATACGCGCGCGAGTCAGTGATGAGTAACTCATGAACGCGCATGTGACAGAACAGCTAGCCCATTGAATACGCACCGCCAGTCTCGCCGGGTGCGCAGAGCTCATGGTAGATCCGCTCCTTCTCCAGCACGGGCACGATCGACGTCCTGCATCACACACACACACACGTGCATCACCATCCTTACAACAGGTCAGCATCAGCCTGCTGGTGATGGAGAGAGAGAGAGAGAGATCTATGAGGAGCTCTACATCGAGACGCACCAGCCGAAGATGATGCCGGCGCCCAGGAAGCACTGCAGGATGGCGAAGCCCACGTAGAGGTAGCGCGCAGGGCCCTGTGGCGGCTGTGCAGCTGCGTCGGCAGCGCCCATCGTGGGTCTCGTGAGGTGAAAGGCGCGAATGCACTATCGACTCTGGGGCTGGCATCAGGACATCATCGCTTTTTAACATGGTGTGGTTCAGCTCAAGCATACTGAAACCAAGTTAAAAGGTACTGTGGCACACTTGAGAGGCGGAACAGAACTTGATTGACCCCAAAGCTAGATCTGCAGAGGTCGACTGAGTTGACTTTGTCAACTTAACAACCATAAGTGCGCAAAATTAAGTGCGAAGAATTCGTTTCACTTGCGTTCTGTATGGTGTTGAAGCCAGCGCACAGCGAAACGCTGCCGGCGTCACTACCATACTAAACGCAAGTGAAGCAAATATTATATATAGTGTCATGGACACAGTACCATCGATGTCGTACGTTACTCACTTCAACATACACAGTACCCGCGATGTCGGAAGCCACACTCAGAATACGTGTCAGAAATGTGACATATTCATTAATAAATCAAGCTCGTGTTCTAATGTTTTTTGAAAAAAAAATTTCAAGTGCGAGTGCCAATACCAACAGCACGCATCGATTTCAAAATGGACCAACGAGCGCGCGGGCTTCAAGACGCACTTGGAGTACACAGGTGGCATGTAATCAATCATGTATGTGTATGACACGCAGTTCTCTGGACGACATCGTATTGGAGAGTTAGATTGACAAGTCACAAAACAGCGCCCATCCAATGGACAAAATGAGAGAGAGCTGCTGCTCAGACGCCGATGACGCGGTGCTGCAGGAAGAGCTCGTAGAGCGGCTTGTGCTGCTGCTCGCCCACGACAAAGGACAGCGTCGCGCGCGTGTAGTGCTCGTTGTTCTGCGTCAGGTTGCTGATGATGTCTTCGAGCAGCACGGCCTTGCCCGTGTACGTGCCTATATGTCATAAGACACAGCGATGGTTAGCCTCGACATTCTTCAACCAGCGCGCTTTGTATGGTGAACGCACCAAAGTTCATCTTGACGTGCGAGAAGTGGACGTGGAAGTGGTAGTAGGTCGGCTGGTAGTGCACGTAGATGCGCAGCGAGCTGCTCGGGACGCCAAACTGCGTCTTCAGTGCCTCCAAACTCGCGTCTCTGTATGATTGATGCATAGAACACCCGACAAATTATTATCATTTGTCGTGGAAATCCAGAAGAGCCTCAGCTACGATGATGAACGTACCGAATATTCTTGAGCAGCGGCAGGTGGGAGCCGTTGAGGTCGCGCAGCGAGCGGATCGAACGGTCGTTCACGATCGCGAGTGTATATACCGACTCGATCTGCATGTGACACACAATATAATATTATGAGCTCCACATCAGCACGTAGTAGACAAGGGTATAACCACTGTAATCCACAAGCTCAATTATGGAGAATGCAACTCACGTTGGACGTGTCGGACCACTTGAAATCTGGGAGCAGAATGAAGCCCGTCGCTGGGTCGGGGTCTTCAAAGATGATCCGCTCGGACTCGGTCTTGCTACATGCATCAAGCATACATGAGGAGTCTTATTAGCATTACGATGTAAGAACGGTTGCATAGTTGTAGTCAATGACAAAGGACGTACTGCTCGAGGATGTTGTAGACCCACTCGATCTTCTCCGCTGGGATGCTCTCGATGTACGGACGCGTGATCCGCTCGTAGATTGCTTGCGACTCCACGACCATGTGGAAGTTCTGGTCCGTGTGCTTGCGCACGTGCGTCTCAGTCGCAGGGTAGATCAGGTTGATCTACACAGCGTATACACGCAATCTTTTAAGCAATTGCTCATCGTAACAACACCAGCATGTTACAGTAGCTGTAAACATTATTAGTACCTTGAACGGCTTGACGTCGCGCGAGACGTCGCCCAGGAACGTGCTGTAGATGTCGTTGCGCAGGATCTGGTGCAGCGACATGGAGCGGAAGACATCGTTGAGCTCGCTCGGGTCGAGTGGTGGCTTCTGCAGCACGAGCACGGCGGCGCGCTTCTTCGGGTCCGAGTAGAAGTGGCCGAGCACCGCGATCTCCGTGTCCGTGACCTTAAGGATGCGCGCGACGCGGAAGTCGCGCAGCAGCTTCTCACCCGCGCCGTGCGATGCGTGTTGCTTGGTCGCGAGCGCGTACACGAGCGCGGCGGCCGCGGTGGCGCACGCGCCGAGCGCTACGAGCGTTGATCGCGCCATTGGAATTTTGAATACAGTCCTCCCCCCCCTATTGAAACATGGAAAATCACCACTCAAAACATACAATTTCAAAGGTCTTAATATATATGGAGGTATAAGAATATGCAGGTTGTTTGATTGACAGTGCATTACCGTAGACGTCATCGCAGTTGCACTCAATCGCAGCGTCACCTCATATGCAAATTGCGCGATTCAGGAAAAACGAATGTGTGGATGA
>JAASGT010000535.1:0-22353 GCA_023334315.1 Globisporangium alternatum
ACCAACATTCCTAACACCCATTGCAATATAGGAATTTGTATGCTGCTCTCTGGCCGTATATTTTGACCGGGTGCCACAAGCGGTTTTTTGTATGTGAGCTATGCCACCAATGCAGAAAATGGGGTTGTTAGCACAGCAGAGGGATACAGAACAGTCAGCCGCATAACATACTCAAACAGCATCGCCAAACTCGTAGTGGTCGCAGAGTTATGAGGAAAAAAGTGGGTGGCTGTATATTTTTGGCCTGGAGTATATTTTCCATTGAATTTGTATGCAACATCTTCAAAAATATTGACGGACCTAAAATAGGTGTAGCATGATGGTCTTTCCCCCACCTAAAATAGGCGTCTAGGTTGAGCTGGCCGGCATAGTGAAACCAAGTGACGCTTTCAATTTCTTCAGCAAGGTCTGTGCTGGGAATGCTATCAGATGGCGAAGTGGGCGTGCGCGCGCTATCCCTTCCTCCTGAACGATCGATCTCAGGCTCTGCGGTGCGGTGCCAGCGCCGCGTACACACGCCCTCGCGACTGGACATCCAGCGATTCATGTGTCCAACTGCCTAGCCCCATAGCCTGATTGCACCGCCTCACTTGCTCTTTTCCGCCGCAGCGCCGACGTCACGTCACAGCTCCGCAGGCTCGAGATCAGTACGATGACGTCGTCGTACAGCAGCAGCAGTAGCGGCGCGAGTGGCGCGGCCGCAAACAAGGTGGAGACTGCGAGCGCGCTCTTGGTGCAGGCCATCGAGAGCCTCAACAAGTCGGTCTCTGTGACCACGAACGCGACGCTCGTGGACGAGCTCGTTCAGCTGCTCAAGAAGACGATCCAGGTAAGACACACGCATGAGTTTGTATACGAGTGTATTCTGCTGCATATGGCTAATCAAAACCGCTGTCTACTGATGTTTCTATAGGACGCGGACGCGATCATTGCTGGGAATGGCACCATCAGTAGCAGCGTGTCCCAGTCATCCGACTCAAGCGGCTCGCACCGGTTCCCCTTTGAGCCCCCTCAACGCTGGCACGCGTTCGACTCTGGACCTGGGGGACTAAGTACCGCGGCGATCATTGGGATCATTGCCTGTGTGCTGGGCGTCATCGGCGTCATCATCGCGTTCTTCCTATGGTACAAGCGCCTGGAGCGCAACCTTCGCGCTCAGCAGGAGCACGAGGAGCGAGAGGGGAGGGCGTCGCCCAGTCCACACGCTGTGTCTGAGTTCGTCTGCGTGGGCCTCGACAGCAGCCGCCACACCAAGAAGCTCGAGCCGCTGGATCGGAAGCTCATGAACAAGGCCGACAACAGCAGCAAAGTGAGCCGCCAGTCGCTGCAGCCCAAGCCCAAGGTGGGCATCTGGGACGACCCGGCGATCCTCGCGATGCGGCTGCCAGCAGAGGACGTGATTGAGGACCTGCTGCTGGCGAAGAGCGGGAAGTCCGGGGCCGAAATCTACCGCGGCACGTACAAGAGCAGCGTCGTGGTGATCAAGATGCTCGCGCACGCCACGCAGCGGCCAAACATGCAGAAGATCGAGACGTTTTTTGAAGAAGCCATGCTCTACCAGTCGCTGCATCTGACGCACACTCGACTGGTGAGTCTGGTTGGCGTCTGCTGGGACTCGCTCAGCAACGTTCGCATCGTAACCGAGTTCGTGGCGCGCGGCGACCTGCGAACGCACCTCAATGCTCTGCAAGAGGACGAAGAAACCAAGGGCATCGACCAGCAGAAGACCAAGATCGCTCTCCATGTGAGCCAGGCGCTCGCGGCCCTGCACGCGCTCACACCAGCCGTGCTCTACCGCGACCTGACGTCTCGCAGCGTGCTCCTGGACGAGAATCTGGATGCCAAGCTGGGCTTATTCAGCCTCGTCAGCGCGCAAATGCAAGCCCAGTCTTCCTCATCGTCATCACAGGGAAACCTCGGACATGCAGTGCTGCCATCGCTCTGGCTCGCGCCCGAGGTCATGATGGGGGCCAAGCACGACGCGAGCACGGACATGTACTCGTTCGGCATCCTGCTCTCGGAACTGGACTCGAACGCGCTCCCATTCGCCAACGCGAATACGAATCAGCAGCAGCTACCGCCCATGGCGCTGCTCAACCAGGTCGCACTGGGAAAGATCTCGGCCGAGCTCTCGTCTCCACGGACGCCAGTGGAAATCGTCGAGCTTGCGAAGAGATGCCTTTCGCTGGAGCCAAGCGAGCGACCGTCAGCGGCCGATGCGATCGTCACGCTCGAGGGCGTGCTCAGCGAGTCAACACTGTAAGGTTACCTGGTTTCTCAGTTTACTTAACATATTCATGAATTTTGACTCGTTCAGTAGTGCAGAAGCAAAATCGGAGTCCGAGTTGCAAAACAAGACAGGAGCTTCTGCTGGATTGCACATCATGGTTCTATCACACCTCTTGCAATAGATTCATCGCCTAAAGAACACTGGAATTGTGTTTTGAGTCCAGATTTATAGCAACAACGGACACATCGAGGGTCAGTCTCGTCAAACTGTCACTTCTCCTTACGAGGTGATTTATAAAACTCTCCTCGCCACTCGTGTAATACTGATACGCGTTGCTTTCGAGATGATCCATTAACCAAATTGCAAGCGTTCACTAAACGTTATCAGTATACTCATAAAACAATTCTCTCATCGAGCACGGAATACAACAATGTTTCACAGCACCAATTGTTCGGGCTGTCGGTTTGCTTCGCCCGCTTGAAATTGCTGAGCTGAGCTCGGTCTAGGTCTTCAGATGCGCTATCCTCTAGCAACATTTCATGCGCTTCGACCCTTCCTCTATTTGTAATATTGTAAGCAGAGTGGATGGCTGCCTCACTGCGTTTACTTTGACGAGATATCCTAAAATCGGAGTCCGCGAACCCCAAGGTTTTGACTCGCGTTTACCCTTCTGCTCCAGTCTACCGACGCTCGCCAGCTTGAAGAAGAAGGAAACATGCGAGTCGTCACGATCCTTAATACCGCTTGTCTTGTGTCTCTGTATCATTATGGTCGCCGACTCAAAATCGATGTCTCGGGCAGCGAGATCAACTTTGCGCATTAGGTACGTGCTAACCTATCTGCGAATCTACTTTCAAACGTTTCAGTCGGTGGACAAGTCCTCCAGAGGAGACCGCGAAAATACAAAACAAGATGGCAGGCATCGAAGTTGTTAGGATAGCAAGTGTGCAGCGAGAGAGAGGTCTTTATCACGATGGGAGAGTTTGCTGGTACTCTTTCAAGCTGGTGCTGAAATTGAAAAGAATATCTGACCACGTAGAATATTTTCTCGCGAATTCACCATTTCGTGATATCGAGGTCACGGCTTTGTGGGTACTTCGTATCAATCAAATCGGGTGTGACAGAGCTTTTGAATGGTCCCTGGCTAGCTGGAGGAGGGAGGGCTGCGCTAGCTAGAAGTTTTTTCCGACGTCACGCCGGTGGCAGGGGTCTCCTGGGAGCTCGGGCTCTTGAGCCAGCACGTGCCTCCGTTGTAGTCCGTCCAGGTAAACGTGTAGCAGCCGGATGTTGAACGACAGATGCCACAGCAGTCGACTGCCTTCGAGGAAGGCACGCTATCGACGTCGCCGCCAGTGCAATCCGTGTTCGCCTGTAGCGGCGTGCACTTGTAGCTGGTGCCCGACCGGAGGAACGCCGATCCATCTACCTGCGGTGAATTCTGGACTGGCTTCGCAAACGCCTGGTTTTTCATGTAGTACGTGCCGCCGTTGGGCTTGGACCACGTGTACGCGTTGCAGGCGCTGCGCTGGTTGCAGTGGTTGCAGCAGTCCTCAGCGGAAGCCGTGAGCGTCGACTTGAGATCGTTGCCCAGGTAGTCCACGTTGTCCTGGATCGTTCCGCATTGCTTGAAACTCTCCTCCTTCGTGAGTACTGTGCCAGAGTACACGCTCGTAATCGGCTGCGTTCCCTCGGCCGTCGACTTGAGGCGTAGTCCCAGTTGAAGTGCCAGGTGTAGCCCTTGCACTCGGGCTCCTGTCTGCAGCGGTCACCACACTCGCCAGCCTGCCAAACGCCGACGATCGTCTTCATCGTCGTGCCAACAACAGCAACGGACTGGCGAGCCACGGCGAGGCGCTTGTTCAGTTCTGGGTCCAAGGCAGCGGGAAAGAGCGGGTAGAAGCCGTAGTACTTGATGTCACAGGCGCCGTACTACTGGCCCTGGTAGCCGCACTCGATGTACATGTAGCCGTTGTTGTCCCACCGGCTCTTTAGCTTCCAGTATGGGATGCCATCGCGCGCGTCGAAGCCGACGATCAGCACGGTGTGGTCCGTGTCCTTGGTATTGCACTTCTCGTTGCCCGTGAGCACGCCGCCCTTGTACTGCTTGAAGAGATCCGAGCCGGTCATGAGGGCGCCCGCGACTGGCTGCTTCATCACGGCTGCCTCCAGAAGCGTGTGGTCACCGAAGGTTCCGCCACCGTAGAAGTACGAGCCGAGGTTCGGTTTGTCGCACTTGAAATTTGGGTTCTCGTAGCGCTGGCAGCTCGGCGCGACGCCCGAGCTCGAGGCGTACGGGTACGACGCATCCGTGCAGATCGAGTCGCCGTTCTCGCGATTCACCCAGTCGTACGCGCCATTCGCATTGAAGTCATCGCAGGACGCCTTCGGGCGACTACAGCTCACCAGGTCCTGTGCGGAGAGCTCGCAGAGCACTCGTCTTGGCACAGTAAACCAACTCGATCACTACTGCCGAGGTAAAGGCTCAGCAGACACCGCAGCCATCCTGGTCCTTGACACGGGTCACGCAGCCCTTGGTCTGCCAGTCCACGTTGACGCTCCACGGTGTCTCAGTCTTCAAATCGAGAGCCGCATTCGTGGAGTTGGTAGTCGTTGATGCAACTCCCAGGCTGCGAGTACTGGTGGCGATGCTGTTGCTGGCAACAGCCTCAGTCTGAGTGAGCATGCGCTTCTGGAGCTCCTTGATGATGTTTGGGCCGCTGCTCTTCCCCACAAAAGCCTTGAACTCGGCGTCGATCATCAACGTGAACGGCGTGTCGACGGAGAACGTGGCGCGCGACTGCTCTTGTTGCAGACATGTGACCGTGTCGAGAGTGGTCTGGAAGCGCACGAGCTCGTCGGAGGTCGGCTCGTCCACGCTTGTAAGCGATGTTTTCTTTGCATCGGAAGAAGCTTGTGGGACAAAACCGTTATCGTACGCCTGCTGGTCGACCTCACTCGCTTTCCAGCGGAGGAACGCGCTCTTGAGGTCCATCGATGCCGTTGGCCCTTGGGCGATAGCCGTGTACGACGACAGTGCGATCGCCAGCGATACGACGGTAATGATAGTCTTCATGGTGGTACGAGCCGAAGGCAGACGAGGAGAGCGAGCTGGAGATCTGGGCTTCCAAGTTGTCGGAAGAAGCAAATTGGAGAATGAGGAATGAAACATCTTCGTCAACGAGCTCGAGTTCTCTCAACTACTCTTCTTGTGAGATTGATTCTCGGGCTGACTCGTTCGCTCACTCGTTAGAGCCTATGGTGAGCGGCGACGCATGCGTCGTCACTTGAGCTTCGAAGACCGCGACGTTATCGACCAACAAGATGACAAATCGGCTTGGGAAGGAGAGAGTGCCGTACATAGTGAGTTGGTCGTCGGAGGTCAAAGTGATTTGGGTCCAAATGGAGCGCGTGAGTGGGCGCGAGGGCCTTCAACCTGATCGAGAGGATGAGTGCTTCCCGGCATCTGGATCGCGACTAAACGCACGCAAATGAGCTGGACCTGCTACTGTACTGCTGCTGATCAAGGGACGGCAGCTTTCAGTAAAGGAGCGTCATCAAACAAACCAAGAGAGTTGCTTGCGAGGTCTCCAAATCAGGTTGAGAGTAATCCGAGCGCGTTTGGCACAGCGGCGCAATCACATTTATTAGTCACGAGGATTTGCTGTCTGCCAACAAACGGTTGGCGCTCGAAAAACTTCTCTCGCATCCGATACTCACGTCAGGAAATACCGTGCGACGAGCGCAACTCCAGCTAGCCAGTCAGCTAGCCCCACTCACTCCTTCAATCGTTCTACTCTCAATAAAGTGTGTCTTTGTCATTCACTGCTGTTAGGTCGTGATGGAAAGACCTTCTGTGTGCTTGTCTGTGGTTCAAAATGCATGCTGCCCTTCGTAGGGCCACGTCTGCCGCTCTTGCTTAGAATTTCTTCTGCATGGGGCTCGACGCCGAAAAGATCGGCGCCGCAGTGGCCGCCGCCGGCTGCTGGATCGACTCGCGCGCGCTCATGTCGCGACTCGGTTGGTAGGCGCGGAAGGCGTTCTTCTTGGCCGGGCCTTCGATGTACGCAAAGAGCTCGTCACTCATGTAGTACTTGTCCGAGCCCTTGTTCACGTTGCAGTCTTCGCAGAAGCAGAGCAAGATCGTGTCGATGCCCGTGCCGTAGACGTCCAGGAAGAACGACGCCGTGGCGTAGCCCAGCAGCCCCGTGATCTAGTATCATTCACACCATAACAGTTAGTCTCTTACCACGCATTACTACATCATGGTGCAACATGCATTCATTCAGGCAGGACACACACCAGCATAGGGAAGATCGGGCTCGTGATGTCCTTGAGGTCGCCAAGGAAGAAGCTTGGGAGGCTTGACGGTGGGTGGCGGATGAAGAGGAACATGAAGAACATGGAGAAGCACGCGATGAAGACCTTGCCGAGCGTCATGAGCAGGCTTGATATGATGCTCACGGTCGCCACACGCGCGGCGTTCGCGACCAGCAACGTGAACGAGTCGCGCATCGCCGGGCAGAAGCTCCGGCCTTTCATCGCGATGATGATGAACGCGTTCCTGGCGAATGGTGCAAAGACCACCGTAGGTTAGTGGGTGAACGGGTGAATGGGTGATGAGCCATTGGCGAACATAGTGTTACTGGCCATTGGAGCAGGCATGAGCAATTACGTACTTGTTGAGGAACTTGAGGCACTTCTCGAAGCACCAGAGGCAGCACTTCATGCACATCATGATGACTCGCACGACGCTGTTGCCCTGTTTGGCCGAGCGCATCTTGTGGTCGATGTACTCGAGCATGATGCGCGTGAACTGCACGATCGCGATGATGAGGCTCCCGAAGGCGAGCGAGCCAAAGTGGTACCGGATCGCGCGCCACCAAGAGCGCAGCACGGGCATCGACCGCACCTGGCGCTTGTCGAGCGTCCAGTAGTACTCGCAGAAAGCGCCGGCGATCGTCGTGTACGCCGTCGCCTGGATGAACTGGTTCGTCCAGAGCAGGCCAAAGAGGTGGTAGATCAGCAGGTAGTTGACCACGTTGTCGTTCTCGACCGTGGCCTTGATGGGTGTCGTACCCGTGAGCTTGGCCGCGGTCGTGGTCACGTCCTGAAGCGTGATCTTGGCCGACGTCGCGATGTACGCCGCCGCGATGAGCCAGTAGGCGAAGAGCCCCAGGGCGAACACAGTCGGGATCAGCGGGTAGAGCGTGAGCATAGGCATGGACTGGAGCGCCTTGGAGGCCTCGCGGATGATGCCGATGGCGATGCGAATGCGGCTGCACATGAAGATGAGCACGAAGAGCAGCAGCACGTCGCACGCGATCATGACGTAGCACGCGATGGACCAGTAGTACACCTGGTCCTCACTCACCTTGAAACCCGAGGCGTTCACGTAGGTCGTCGAGGACGCGATCATCGAGCTCGTCGTGTCTGTGGAGATGCCCATCTTGGCCATGGCTTCAGTCACGCGCGTGCTGGTAAGGATGCCACCTTCAAAGGCACAGAAGACCGTGATCACGATCTGCATGATGCACATGAGCACAATCACAAGCCAGACGAAGAGACCGGCGCAATAGCGCAGCATCACAAGCCAGAAGAAGCCCAGCGCCATGGCGAACACACCACCGCATATCAAGATCGGGAATGCGGCCTTCTCGATGTCGCCGATCCAGCGTGCGACCATGTTCCACTTGCGACTAAGCATGTCGTTCACCGGGTCGTCGCGCGCAGCTGTGACCTGCTGCTCCGTCTTCTTCGTCTCGACGCTCGTGCAGTTCGAGCGCACGGCGAGCACCATATCAGTGCAGGACTTCTGCTGGCAATCCATCATCGGGTTGAGCACTAAGCTCGAGCCACAAGTGCGTGTCGTAATGCTCGCGGCGGCAAAGTAAGTCTCTTCACTGGCGCTGCACTCGTCCGCACAGCGCGCGGTCATCGTGGTCTGGATCTTGGTGAGCTCCATGCATCGGTAGAGCACCTCGGTGGTGTCCACACGGAGCTTCCAAGGCGAGCCAGCAGCCTCGTCCTCCTGGGTCGTGCCCTTCGAGGTCGCCACCGAGCTCACAGACTCCTTGTTGACGCCGTAGTCCGTGTACGCATGAACGTAGACGCCTGTGGTGGACTCGTTCAGGAGCGGGCAGTGCGTGGCGCACACGCCGTAGAACTTCTTGAGTGTCGACGCGTCCGTGAGCGTGGCTGAGGTCGAATTGCCGCTCAGCTGGAGCGCGACGAGGTCATCGCTCAGACGCGGGTAGATCAAATAAGGGTAGTTCGTGAGGTCGTAGGCCGGGACGTCGCCCTTGGCATCCGCCTTCACGCCACACGTGCGCCCCATCCAGTCCGAGCCGTAGATCAGCCGCTTGGGCTCGCCGTTCTGGTACCCGACGCCGGCGATGATGACCATGCCGACCCAGAAGAAGAGGAAGAGCAGCAGGAAGAGGATATCCGTGCACTTGCGGTTGTCCGGCTTGAACGGGTTCGCGCCCTCGCCATTGTCCTATTGTGGCAGTATGACAACTGGTTAGCCTCACTCACTCCTAACGAGGCTACTTACGATGAAGGATAGCTGGAGAGCCTCACCACGTTGGCGTCCTCGGCGCGCTTGCAGCAGCGGTTCCCCATCGTGAGGTCTAGAGGCTCGTCGCCGTCGCTGTAGTGAGGTCGAGTCGAGTCTCTATGAGTGCAGCAACGCGTCGCCTGGTTTCGCGTTGTGTGTGATCGAAACCTCAAGCAGCCGCGAGAAGGCGAAAAAAACGACGACCTCGCTATCGGCGCGTGAGGTTTCGCGCGTCTGCTCCAACCTGTGCGTAAATAACTCCTCCACACGCTCACTCTCGTCGTGCGTTGTCGTTACGAAACCCCTCGAGCAAGGAGAGCAGAGTTCGCTAAAAGAGGAACAGCCGCGTGCACCACCCGAAAAGACGTGAATATGAGGAGTCCGTGAATGACGTCAACAGCAGTATGGATTGGTAGACAATGCGCTGCTACTTCGTGTGCGTCAAGAAGGATGCGTGTGCTCGCTCTCGCAGCGTGAAGGAGCGACTAATCAGTCTCAGTAGCATCGTAGCGAGATCGCAGGAAACAGCGGGAGGAAGGCATATCTCTAGTGGTGCTGATGTCATTGCTGACGGACGCTTCTACACTTGGTCAATGCGCTGCTCTGACAAGCGGCGGCGAAGCCTGAACGACCACTCGCCCTCTTTTCGACAGATTGGTTGGTCGCTGGTGATGACGGCAGAAAGAATCAAGTGGCGCGGATTTGTGTGAACAACGCGATCAGCTTCGCCTTCAGCCTTCGATCCCGCACTTACCATTTGACCTCGCACCGTTCACAGGCAGGCAGCCAACTTGAGAAGTTGCTGAGATCCAAAGCAGAGCTCATAAAAGTAAACTCTGTTGTTGAGCCAGCGTCTGCATGAGCTGTTCAGCATGAGCCACAGGTCTCCCTCTCACCTTTCAAGACTAGCAAGATCGCCGGTTGTCTTCGTGCTTGTGCTGCTCGTTGGCTCATCAGTTGTCCAGGGAGGTGTCGTGTGCGACGTAAATGCGCTCCATGCACTTATGACAGACCCGAATTCGTGCCACGAGATCTCGCTCTCGTCGCCCGTGAACACGGTCAACTACCACAAGATCTGTGCCAACACCAACTGCACGCGGCTCGTGGCGGCGCTCAAGGCCTTTGAGATCAACGGCGGCGCTGATTGCATGCTCGCGAACACGACCACGAAGCTCAAGAGCGGCGTCGTGGACCCCATCGTGCGATACTGCAGCACCGGCAAGATGAGCGATACGACCAGCACACTCATTGGCGCCGATGCTGGTGAAGAAACGGAAGGAGTCCCCGAGGCGTCCGTTACCAGCAGCACGGTCCATCCAAAGTCGAGGACGGGGCTCTACATCGGCAGCGTCGTTGGCAGCGTCACGGTTCTGCTGTTACTGCTTGCCATGACCGCGTGGTTCCGACGCAACCATAGGAGGAACCAGCTCAAGACAGCGCTTACACTGGCTCACGATGACCTCCACGCTTGCGTCGGTGGCGGTGATGAGGCTGGCGATGGCGACGGCCGCCGAAGTAGCAACAACACGAGCCGAGGCCAGGACAGCTACCGCCTCGACGCCCCTAGTAGAATGCCCCGGGCGTACTCCAAGACCGCAATGTCCAGGTACAGCAGCCACAACCGGAGCCTGGGACGGATGAGCGCCACGAGCAGTTCGCGCTCGTCCTCGTGCTCGTCGACGACTTCGTATTCGAGAGAGATGAGTCACCGGACGCGGAGCAACACGATCCAGAATGGTGCAGCTGATAGTGCTGGGATCTGGGACGACGAGGCAATCCTCGCAGCCCGTATCCCACGCGACGACATTGTCATCGAGGCTCGCGTCGCGCGTGGCGGGTACTTGGAGGTCTATCGCGGTCGGTACACGAGTCAGCAGGGACAAGGACACATTCAGGTTGTCACGGTCAAGATGCTCCTGAGAGAGAACCGTCGCAATCTGCGCAAGGTTCGAGCATTCCTCAGCGACGCCAAGCTGCTCAGTACCCTCGCACACCCGCAGATCGTGACGTTCATCGGCGTGGCCTGGGACTCACTCACCAACCTGTGCACCGTGAGCGAGTTCATGGGCGGCGGGGACCTGCGGACACTGCTCGTGCGCTATGACGAGATCGAGGGGCGACCCAGGGGCTTTGACCCGGACAAGGCGCACATCGCGCTCCACGTGGCCCAGGCGCTCAAGTACCTTCACTCGCTGTCTCCGACACCCGTGCTGCACCGCGACCTCAAGTCGCGCACGATCCTGCTCTCGAAGGGCGCTTTGGACGCTAAGCTGACGGGCTTTGGCGGTGTCTCGGTCGAGAAGATCGACTGCTCGCTCACCTCGGGTGTAGGCACGTCGCTTTGGACGGCGCCCGAGGTCGTGCTCGGCAAGAAGCGCTTCAGCGACAAGGCCGACGTGTTTGCCTTCGGCGTCGTGCTCAGCGAGCTCGACACGCAGAGACTGCCCTACGACGAGGCCAAGCGCGGCGGAGCGGGGCCGAGCGAGGATGCCACAGTGCTCATCCCTGACACAAGGCTGCTGCAGATGGTCGCGCGCGGCATGCTGCAGGTGCAGTTTTCGCGGTGCGGCACGCCCAGGGCGCTCGTGGAATTGGGGAAGGACTGCTTAGCGCTGGAGCCGCAGAACCGGCCCACGGCCGCGCAGGTGCTCACTCGCCTGCAGCTCGTGCTCAAGAGGTCGTATCCGATGGCGTTCGAGTCAAGATCATGATGTAGCAGTAATACAACAGCTCGTGTGACACGTCGCACGTGGTGCTTTTGAGTCGCTGGTGGCCATTCATTCTCGAGTCCAAAGTCTCAGCTTCAAGCAGACTAATACTGGAGGCCATAGCGATTCGTATCACATTGTCGATGGTCGAACGCACAACACATCCGAATCAGCGCTCGTGCTGGCCACATGCACTTGCGAAAAGCCCTGACCGCCATCCATCCCGCCCGAGCCTTTGGCTACATGCACATTTCCGATACAGTACGAGAGTGCCGTCTTCAACATTCTCGCCTTGGATAGGCGGCCGATTGACCGGCGATCGATAGAACGCAATGATCATGCCGAGGCGATTGAAAGCCTGCGCTTTGATGGTGGTGTATCGCCCGAGGTTGTCATCAATAGGATGCAGGAAATGAAATGGTGAGGCAGGTTGAAGTTGGCAATTGGAAGCAAGGTTAACTACCTTTTTATACAGATAAACCTTTTAATATCAAATAATGGTTACATTTTGCTTTCCCAAAAGGGTAGATAAATGCTTTATGATTCTGATATCGCGTTTGTGGAGGTGAATCAAGACACTGGTTACCACGCTTTAGCAAAGAAGCACCTGCAATTACGGAAATGCAATTTGTGAGGCATTGCAAAAGAGAGTGCGTGTACAGATCAGAAAAATAGAAGGCGCCTTCTTTAAAGATTTATGCGAATAAAGAGGATAGTCCAGTCCATGCACGGAGATGGGCACGCAATGAACAGGAATGAAATCTACATTCAATCAACTGTACAAAAGTTGCTGTAATGTTTTTCTTGCTTTTCAGTGCCATTTCCACTAGCACTTGCTTTATCCCAACATAGTGATACCAACAAGAAGTCCCGTCTCTGCCGTCTTCGAGAAACATAGAGTGTGAATTTGGCTGTGACTCACGAAAAATACATAATACCGCAAGCGACTTACGATCCCCTCCGCAAACAACTCCCGATCGAAGAGCTCCAAAATGTGTCGCCCTCCCGCCTGTCGCTCTTCACTATCGAAAGCACGACACAGCTCAAGCAGGCAAGAGCGGTCCATTCCCACGCTCGCTTGCGCGTCCACTGCCAGTGTACGTACGTAAGTGCGTGCAGACAACTCTTGCGAGTGCATGCGCCACCTTGCCTTTCATCTATCTCTCCGACTCACACACTAGTCTCTCTCTCTCTTCAGCACCTGAGCGACGACGTTCACGACGCACACACACACACGCTCTCGACGGCCTCTTCACAGGGCCACATACAGAGCTGTATACGTACCAAGCAAGCACTAGGCTTTCAACAAGGATAGGATGAAGAACGCAGTGCTGCTAGCGGCCTGCGCGCTCGTACACCAGACGGCCTTCGCGGCGCTGGACGTTCCGTCGGAGCTCTACAAGGTTCGCGCGAGCGGAAACTTTACGCCACTGTCGCTCGTGCCCGAGCTGACGACGGGCCTCGTCGACCGGTTAAACGGCGCGTCGTTCTCGTCGCTCTCGGTGCCGCTGCAGCGCGCGCTGCTCTGGGACGCTGGCCTTGTGCTCTCGTCCGACGGCTCCAAGTACGTGCAGGTGCAGACCGTGTGCGGCAGAACCATGAGCGACATCTTCCTGAGCAAGGACACGATCAAGAGCGTGGCCAACTGCGCGATCGCCACCTGCAACACGTATACCCTGACGTTCGCGTACCCCAACTGCTCGGCCGACAACGTGGCGCCTTTGACGCGCTGTGCGATCGACGCGTCCGACGCCACTGGCAAGGAGATAGTCAAGGCGAGCAGCTCGCTCTGGTCCGAAGAGAGCGCCCTATTGACCAAGTATGACTTCATGCTCTTCAAGTACGACACGTCCGTGAGCGCCGTGAACAACAGCAACGTGAACACGAGGACCGTGCTGTACACGATCTACCAAAACCCGCTATTCCAGCTGCTGAACGACAGCACGTGTCCGAACGCGGCCGAGGTCTTCGTCGTGCCCTGTCTATCCAAGGGCGACGGCACGGGGTCGGGCGAGGATAACACCTGGTGCCTGCCGACCGCGGGCTCGCTCGTGTCCCTCTGGGTGGCGCAGGAGGTCAACCTGGCGCACTACACCGCGGATCATAGCAAGTGGGTGCAGACGTCCACGATCTTCATCGCGCTCTTTGGGATCATGTGCCTCGTGAGCGGCTCCTTCGCGTACATCTTCTGGCGCAACCGCATGAACAAGACCTCCACGCCGTACGCCGTGCTCGGCAGCAACCTCAACGCTAATGGGAATGCTAACAACAACTATAACAACCTGGCGCTCACGCCGGGGCCGACGTCGACTTTGTCGGAGCCCAACACGCGCAGCTCGCAGCTCTATGCAATCGACAAGGCGAACGAGGAGTACCTCCAGCGCTCGCGCGAGCTCGTGGCATTCTGCGACGACGAGGAGCTGCTCGTGCGCAAGATCGACTACGACGCGCTCAAGTTCGAGAAGCTCATCGCGAAGGGCGCGAACGGCGAGGTGTGGCGCGGCGAGTACGCCGGCCAGTTTGTCGCGATCAAGCGGCTGCTCACGGACATCCGCAGCGACGTGCGCGCGATCGAGATCTTCTCGCGCGAGATCCGGCTCGGGTCATCACTCGAACACCCGAACATCGTGCGCTTCATCGGGCTCTCGTGGCGCTCGCTCGCCGAGCTCAGCATGGTGTCCGAGTTTTTGCCCATGGGCGACCTCGCGCGCTTTTTGGTCTCGAACGAGAGCCGCGCGCTCACGTGGAAGAACGAGAAGCTCTCACTGGCGTCCGACATCGCCAAGGCGCTCGTGTACTTGCACTCGCTCGTGCCCGTGATCATCCACAGAGACCTCAAGTCGCTCAACATCCTGCTCACAGCTACGTTTGAAGCCAAGCTTAGCGACTTTGGCCTCAGCCGTGAACGGTCATTCGAAGAGACCATGACCATGGGCGTCGGCACGTTGCTGTGGACCGCGCCGGAGGTGCTGAGGGGCGATCGGTACTCGGAGAAGGCGGACATCTACTCGTACGGCATCGTGCTGTCGGAGCTCGACACGTGCCTGCCGCCCTACAGTCTGAATGACGAGGTCGGCCGTCTGCGGTCCAAGAGCATGGACCTGCTACCGCTGATACGCAACGGGAAGATCGCGCCGCGCTTCCGCCCGGACTGCCCGCCGTCCGTGCTCACGCTCGCGGAGGCGTGTCTGAACCAGAACCCGGACAAGCGCCCGAACGCCATGCAGATCGTCTACATGCTCCAGTCCAAGGTCTCCATGTCCTTATAAATTGACCACCAGACAGACACTAACGCTCCTACACAGGCGTATCTTAATGTAATTTCGAGGAAGAATTAAACCAGTAACTCACGAGCGACAGGTTGTTGAGAGGGTTTGCGTGTGTTGACCACCATTACATTACTGCACTACAGTAATGCGTAGACTGCCCGTGTTTGCTGTCTCTGCAGTGAAGAGGGTCTGCACTGGCATGAGCTGCTTGCTTGCTAGTCAAGTCACGTTTAAGTGCATGACCATCACTCTTTTAGCGTCGTATGTATGAATTTGAGGTCGAAAAGGCATCGTCTTTTGGAATACAAGGGAGATGCGTCACGCAACATCATCGTACAGTTGTGCGGGAAATGTGAATTCTTGAACGGTGCACCGGGTTTCGAAAAATCATTTTTTGACGTGAAAACACGATGCAGATCAGAAACAAGATTGAAACCTTAGCGATATCAGCATACAAACTTCAAGAGCAAAGCTCGCTCACAAGCAGATGCAGTGCACAAGGATTTGCAAAAACCCGTTACAGTGTGCATTTACTAAGATGTTGCTCTGATTGTTTTTACAGCAATCGTACACGTGGTAATGTGAAGCATTTTATATTCCGATATGATGTGCCTTTCAGATACTTTGGCGATTGATGATGAACTAGATTGGGAATGAATACAAAGCGCTCGTTGACATGCAGTTGTGGCCATTTGTGGGCACTTTGTGACCACACAAAAGTGCATGCATAAACCCTGCGAAAAGTACCCAACCGCAATAACTACTTGCTTAAAGTATGCGTCGTGTTTCCAAAAAGGTCTGACACAATCAGCTTTTGCACCAGTCAGCTTCATAGCCAACCCAGAAAATAGCTCACGCAATTTCTGTGATACAAAAATGGGGAACCATTATTTGAACCTTGCGCGGATTGTGAGAAGGCTGTCTGCCTACCTTCCCCCATTCGGTTCTCTCTCGTACAGATTCCACAGATATCCAAGCACAGCAAGCGCGCGCGACGACGACAGGACGGTGAAGCGAATGGCGCCATCGGCCTCTTCACCAGCGCGAGCATCAGTCATCTCTATAAATAGACGGCGGATCTTGCGGTTACTCCTTGTCGCAGGCACGCTGACTCACGGTGTCACGGGCGTCACGACAGACATGGCACGAAATGAGCGCGAGCTGCTGCAGATGACGACGAGCTCAGACGCGTCCGACAGCAGCAACATGGGCAACAATGCGTCGGATCTCGCACTGCGGGCCAAGAAAACCGACATGCCCTCGTCCTCGTCGTCAGGCGTCGGCACGCGCTCAGTCTCGGACGCGAAGGGCGGCGGCCAGCGGTACGACCTTGTGGCCGCGGTGAGCGCTGTCGCGGTCGTGATCATCGCCGCGCTGCTATTTGTGTTGCATAGGAGCCGAAAGAGATCGCGCGAGAACCGCGATGTGTACAAGATCACCTCCGAGGACGAGCCGGGCCATCAAAACCAGCAGCACCGCGACGGGGACCGCGAGTCCGCCAACAGCATGGACAGCACGTGGAAAGTAGGGAGCACGAACACGCGCACGATGCCACGCCTATCGTCGACGTCGCTGACGCTGAGCACGAGTGATGAGAACCCGACCAACAGCAGCGACACTGAGACCCTGAACGCGATCTGGCGAGACCCCGTGATTGCCGCTGCACGTCTACCGTTCGAGAAGATCCAGCTGCGCTCGCTCATATGCCGTGGCGCCTTTGGTGAGGTCTTTGACAGTGTGTACGACGGCAAGAAGGTCGCGGTGAAGCGTTTGCTGCCTGAGCGGCGCGAGAACATTGAGAGCCTTGAGTACTTCATGATGGAGGTCCGCATGATGGCGTCTCTCAACCACCCGCGCGTCGTGACGTTCGTCGGTGTGGCCTGGGACGCGATGAAGGACTTGTGCATCGTCTCGGAGCTCATGGAGCACGGCGACCTGCGCAAGGTGATCCAGAAGTGGAAGCAGAAGGGTGAATCGACCGGCTGGAACGCCACGAAACTCAAGATCGCGCTTCACGTGGCCGAGGCGCTCGAGTACCTCCACGGGCTCTCGCCGAAGAAGATCATTCACCGTGACCTCAAGTCGCGCAACGTGCTCGTGGACAAGCACTGGGACGCCAAGCTGAGTGACTTTGGTGTCTCGCGCGAGCGCTCGGCGTACATGACGCGCACGCTCACAGCGAACGTGGGCTCGTCGCTCTGGATGGCGCCCGAGATCATGCTCGGCGAGAACTACGACGAGAAGGCCGACATCTTCTCCTTTGGCGTCGTGCTCACGGAGCTCGACACACACCTGCTGCCGTACCACGACGTGACCACACCAGACGGTCGCCACCTGCCGGAGCCGGCGATCCTGCACATGGTCGTGATTGGCTCGGTGCAGGCCGGGTTCCTGGCCACGAGTCAGGCGGACGTCGTGGCGCTCGGCCGCCAGTGTCTCGCGCTGGACCCAACGGCCCGCCCAAGTGCTTCTGAGCTCGTGCTCCGACTCCAGACGATGTTGATGGAGGCAACCGCAGTACAAGAGCCAGAGCAAGTGGTGGAGTGAGAGGGATGAGCGAGGGAAGATAGGAAGAAGGTGTGCGACGCGAGTGAGATGTAGAGTGTGGTGTCCGTGTATTTATTCCTCAGCACGTCGGTCTATCTATCTGGTGATAATCCAAATGGAGAAGATGATGCGAGTTAAAAAACTGAGTACTAATGAACATTTTTTTCTACTTGTATGCGAGAGGTCAGTCTTCGTTCATTATCGAAATCGACGTGATCTTTCGAGGCAGGATTGCGCAAAGAGTGCTGTGATATCCTAGCTGGCTAAGACTCGGTCGGCTCCGACTGGAGAGATGATTACAGCCAGCTCGGAGCTGGTCCGCCTTCAGTGGCATTTGACAAATTCGAGAGATCACATGCGCATTCGCACGCCGGAAACTGAGCGCTTGATGGTTCAAAATTCGGTATCGGAGCATACAACTTGAAGCCTTGATGGCCGAGACGTTCTCGAAGCGCGTGGTCAACATGAAGCCCAACAACATCGGACTCGAATACTTGCGCGCGTGGTGAGTGATTCTTGCGTTCTGTATCGACATCCCGCCTACTGGGAAAGATTGATGCAACGCACCGTTTTGTATCAAAACTTTGGCTAATCACTTTGAGCGGCGAATCTTTTTATCCAGGTCGATGTCGACTTTGTGATGCAGCCCAGAGAAACAGTTTGAGCAGTTCCTTTCGATTGCTCTGGTAGAAGGAACACCTTGAACCTCAAGTATAAACGATGAACAGCCGCCCGTGTACTGTGCGAACCAACTGACTTTGTGAAGCGCTGCAGATGCAGTGACTACTGCGTAGCTGTTCCCAGCAGATCCTAGTGGCCTTATGAGCTCGTGGGTCCATCGAAACCAGTGCGCATCAGAGAACACCTCCATTCAGTTCCTCCTGTTTGGCAGACACCGAGCCAAAAACAGCCGATTATGGCGCACAAAACACACGCGAGTGATCATGTCTGAACACTCGGGCAGCCAGACAACGGCTGGCTTCCCAGCTGACGAGCAAGAATGTTCTCTGTGGAGAAAGCCGCATTTCAGCCGCATTATGATGAGAAAAGTTAAATTGCCATTTACCCTTTAAAGCAACTAAATCATGACTAAGTAGACAGCCACACGGCAGCTCGCTGGTCATCCCGCGTCACATGTTAGACCGTTGTCGCGTGATCGCGTCTCGGAACTGTGCCCTTTGCATCCTCTTCCGCAACACCAGCTGTTTCTTTTGGTGTAGAGGCCCATCGGCTAAGCTTTGGAGCTCTTCGTCTGGTTGCCATACACGGCCGTGGCCTTCGGTGGCTCTTGAGCGGAGGCCGCCGCCACTGGAGCTGCTCATTCTCGAATTCGCCCCGTGATCCTCGCGATTACCAGCAGCCTTCCGTCTTCAGCCCTCAGTACGCAGCAACAATGAACGTGCTCGCGACCACCGGAGCCCTCGTCCTGGCGACCCTGACGGCCGTGTCCGCCCACGGCAACATCGTCGACCCGGCCGCGGTCTGGGAGCAGGGCTACCCGGCGAACGGCTACATCAGTGAGGTGAACAACGAGCTCTGGGGTGCCGTGGACAACAGCAAGTACGGCTACGGTGCGGAAGGATCGGTCAAGTACTTCGCCGCGAACTTCCCGACCTCCAAGTGGAAGACGCTCGGCGAGCTCATCCTCGCGAACCAGAAGATGTGGGCCGACTCGATCGACAAGCAGTGCGGCTACACGATCTTGGACGAGGCGAAGCGCACGACCATGCCTGCCTCGGGTGAGATCACGTTCTCGGGTTTCTCCCACCCGGGCCCGTGCGAGCTCTGGTGTGACGACAACAAGCTCGCGTTCGCCAACGACTGCTCGGCCACGTACAAGGACGGCAAGGTGCCGTTCGACGCGGCCAAGTGCTCGGGCGCCAACAAGTTCACCATCTACTGGATCGGCGTGCAGGGCACCCCATGGCAGGTGTACACCAACTGCGTCTACCTCAAGGGCGGCAAGGCTGGCAGCTCGGGCAGCTCGGGCGCCACGACACCAAAGGCGACCACCGTGGCGCCAACGGCCACCACCACCGTGCCGAAGGCGACCACCACCGCGCCGAAGGCGACCACCACCGCGCCGAAGGCGACCACGGCCGCCCCAGTTGCCAACGATGCTGACGACGAGTACGCCACCCCAGCGCCATCGTCGGCCGCGTCGACCCCGAGCCCAACGAAGAAGAAGTGCAACCGTCGCCGCGACTAAGCGTCGTAGTAGCCCACCTCATCTCTCTGTTGACCCTTTCTCTTTATAAATCTAACTACAATGAGAGTTTGTTTGTCTTGTGTTGAAACAACTGTTTGCTTTCCATCCAGAAATTTGTCAGACGTGTACAAGCAACACATCCTGTTAACGAGGCAAACGCGACGAGAGATAGAGAGACCAATACAAGCGTTCACGCTGCCTCTGCGTCATGGTGATGCGTCCAACACGGTCCTGATGATGCCGCCCAGAGATTGGAAGCCCGTTGTTCGCGCTTCACACTCACAACCGCCAATAAAGCACGAGTGTTGTCATTCTCTCTTACATTTGTGCACCCACACACGGTGCTGATCAAGTTGCCACTTTCGCTGCAAGAACTTGCTTGATGTGCTGAAGCCGACTCTTTTGATGTACGATAATGAAACCGGATTCTTGCTGACTCGAAACCCACCTGCTCCCACTTTTTCAAAGACGATGCAGATTTGCTCATTATTTTAGGATAACAAACCTATATTAAGCTTTGATCAGGTAGCTTGACGTCGCATATCAAGAAATGCCAAGCAAAGCAACCTCGGATACTGGAAAAAATATAGTGATCGTACAAGATTTGCATTTGCGCATGAAAATGCGCAAAACAACTTGCTTGAAACGGCCAACAAGCAAGTGGCGGAGCGGCTGGTGTGGTCCACAGCATGCACGTGCATGTCGTGTCCCCATTGCGCACAAGAACCTGGACAAGCCAGAGCTCCTTCTTGCACGTGGTGGTATCGTGGCGCGTCAGTTCAATTGCCCCTTCGTCCACCCTTCCACGCCTTCCCCAGTGGCTCGCGTGAGCTCCTCGATCCGCACGCAGGTCGACGACAAGAGGGCACTCAATAATAATTCACCAACCAGCCTGTGGGTGTGACCGACCTGACGCGACAATAATCTTTCGCACGCGCACAAGCCGTCATGTCGTCGTCCGTAGTCGACGCCGTCAAGACCAAGAACGAGACGGTGCGCTCACGCTTCCTCTACTTCTCGCGCTCTATGTGTGTATGTGTGGATCGTATGGAGACGTAACGATATGTGTGTAGACCATCGCAAAGGCCGTCGTGGACATCTTCAAGAACGCTGCGGACGTTACGCCGACACCAAGCCCCGAGAAGAAGACTCCGTCAGTACCCGCACCTAGTCCAGGAAAGACACCCGGGCTTCCGCCACCTTCCCCAGCGTTGACGCCTGCAGCGCCTGGATCAGCCGGCAACACGCCCGGCGTTGAAGCTAGTGTCCAAGGTATGGCGCGACTGAGAACGTCACCACTCAACAAACTTGTGAGCTGGTCGGTCGCTCACCTCTGCGTGTATCTGTTTTGCTACTGTGTAGGGACCACAAACAGCGCTGGAATAATCAAGCCGCCTGATCACCACGGCCTCGCGGTCGGTGCAATCGTCGGTATCGTCGTCGGTGCGGTCGCAGTCGCGCTCATGGTTGCGGCCTTCACGCTCTGGTACCGGCGCTTCAAGCGCGCTTCGTCTTTCAGCAGCGGCAAGAAGTCCCCATCCCGCCCTGGAGGACGCACGTACTCGAAGGACATGGCCACGGCCGACGGCACCGGAGACTTTAGCACCATGAACTCGACGCGCATCCGCAATAACCGCACGGACTTGTTCGTCACGGACGGCAGCACGAACTACAGCAACAACACCAACACGAACCCGCAGAGCGGGACGTGGGACGACCCGGCGATTGTGGCCAACAAGATCCCGCTCGAGAAGGTTGAGACCCAGGCTCTGATCTCGCGCGGCGGGTACGGCGAAGTGTACCGCGGCATGTACAAAGGCCAGGTCGTGGCGATCAAGAAGCTGCTGCCAGCCACGCGCAAGGACCTCAAGCACATCGAGGCGTTCTTCGCCGAGGTGAAGCTCATGATCGCGCTCGAGCACACGCGCATTGTCACGTTCATTGGCGTGGCCTGGGACTCACTCAGCGACGTCTGCGTACTCTCCGAGTTCATGGACGGCGGCGATCTGCGCACGCTGCTCATGCGCTTCGAGGTCCAGGAGCAGCGCCCGCGCGGCTTCGACTACGACAAAGTCCAGATTGCGCTTCATGTGGTGCACGCGCTGACGTACCTCCACTCGCTCATGCCCATCGTGCTCCATCGCGACCTCAAGTCCAAGAACATCCTCTTGGACAGCCAACTCAACGCCAAGCTCACGGACTTTGGCGTGTCACGAGAACAGTCGGACGCGACGATGACGGCGGGCGTCGGCACGTCACTCTGGATGGCGCCCGAGGTGATGATGGGCGACAAGTACGACGAGAAATCCGACATCTTCTCCTTTGGCGTCGTATTGAGCGAGCTGGACTCGCATCTGCTGCCCTACGCGCACGCCAAGCACGCTGATTCGGGCCACAAGCTCACAGACACGGCGATCCTGCAGCTCGTGTCCATGGGCAAGTTGCGCATCGAGTTCTCCGAGCACGTGCTGCCCGAGCTGCGCGAGCTGGGTGAGGCTTGCGTGGTCGTGGAGCCGAGCGACCGGCCCACGGCCGCCGAGATTCTCTACAGGCTCCAGCTCGCGCTCAAGAAGTTTTAAGATGGAACAATGAGTTCAAGCAACGGTTGGTAAGTAAGTGTGTGTGTTATATGAGTCGGGGGTATCTAAAGTATTAACAAGAAGACATTGTGAACGCCACCCTACAGCACAGATCTATTGTCACACACACACACAGCCCATGCAGCCAGTCATCTCGATAGACTGGACCTTGATGCTACGACTAAACGAACCCGCTGACGGTACCGCTGCGGTCTCTCAGCAGCATGTGGAGCTTGTAGAGCGCCTCGGAGGCCG
>JAASGT010000536.1:0-22333 GCA_023334315.1 Globisporangium alternatum
CAGCGACGTGGGATAAAGTCTGGGACCTCGCGCTTATGCTACTCTTGTCTACACAGCTCAACTTGAAGTGCTCCCGATCAACAGCGTCGTGTGTGAAGATATCTGCTCTGAGAAAAAGCAAGTCCCTCGCTGATGTGAGCACTTATGGCTGTTCTTTGCACACCATACGGCCAGTGGGGGTGAAAATATCGAAAATAGGGGTGGAAATAATAGTTCCCTATATTAAATGGTGACAATGTCTCTTCAACCGATTAAAAAAAATTTAAAACTTTCGTTTTTGTGCGTTTCAGAATTTTCTAGTGAAATAACATTGGTTTTCAAGAACATATACTGCTCAAAAAGAAGGTTTGCATACAAACACAAGTCTAAAGCAAAAAATTTGCCCTTCCCCAGGAGGTTTTCATCCGACAATCCAAAATGGACATTTAACTTGATCTTTGTATAGAAATCAGCACATTGAAAGGTAGAAGCCATAATTGAAATCCGGGGACAACAACTTCAAACGAAAATGAAAGGGTATGCTATTTCGGGTCATTTTCGGCTATCGGATTATAAAAGATATCGGATATAATTGTGGCCAGATCTGGTCGAAAATTGGCCAATTAGAGGGGGCCAGTTTGAATTCGGAGTTTTGGCGGAAAAAGAGAGGAGCTCACGAAGAAAACAAGTCCACACGCAGGTGCACGTGGCCCAGGTATGTGCGTGCGCACTCGCCAATGGCTACGAGCGAACGCGACTACGAGCGTATGACTCGCTCACTTGACCTTTCTCTATGTGAATGCCATATATTGCGCAGTAGAAAGAATGGAATCCGCATCTCGTGACGCCGCCGCCGCCGCGCAGCAGCCCAACGGCGCCGAGCTCGCTGCACAGCTCGTCATGTTCCAGCAACAGCAGCAGCAGTACCTCAGCCACCTCGTAAGTGCATGATCATCTTGTACGGATGATATGCGTCTATACAGACTCTTAACAGCGCTCGTGTGTCGTGCCTATTGCCCCTCTCTCTGTGTGTTCTGTTTATGATGGCGTCGATCTCTTTGTCGCGATATGTAGATGGTACGTTTGGCTTCGTCCGTGTCTCATTCATTGAGCGATCACTGACCAGACGTTATGTGGTAGGCGAACAACGAACACATGCGCGCGCTTTACGGAAACTCGAACGCGATGCTCCCTTCGCAAATGGTGAGCTATTTCATGTCTTTCCATGCCGTCCGCACAAGCGGCCACTTCATGCCGTCTAACTTTCTTTCTGTATACCAACGTACCTGATGTGAATATCCAGCTCAGCCAGGCGCTGTTCCCGCGCGTCGCCATGAACGGGACCACCAATGAGACGGTGGAGGAAGAGCCCGTGTACGTGAACGCGAAGCAGTACCACCGCATCCTGATCCGGCGACAGCAGCGTGCCAAGCTCGAGGCCAAGCTCGGAAATGCGCGCCAGCGCAAGGCGTACCTGCACGACTCGCGCCACAAGCACGCGATGCGTCGGCCGCGCGGCCCGGGTGGGCGCTTCCTGACCAAGGACGAGATCGAAGGCTTGAAGAACGGCACGTTGCGCCTCGAGGATCTGCCACGGAAAGCTGGCGGCCACTAAGAGGCAACACTGTACGTACTGTGGAGAACAGATCCAGGTCCTCGCCAAGTTTTGTCCGAGTATGTACGAGAGAGAGCAGTGGCGATAAGAAAATGTAAGGCAAGTGTATATATTAGCGCATCTTGTTAGACTTCCCTCGGTCCAGGCTCTACTTGTCCATGGGACGCACGTACGTAACTTCGCCCGTCTTCGAGACGACGAGGCCGCACACGCGCGTGCGCTGGAGCTTGTCCTCGAGCCCGAGACTCGCCCAAATGCGGCGGTTGCCCAGCGCCGACAGCTGCGCGCGCTTGGCCGCGATCGTGTCCTTGTCAAAGTTCTCCAGCGGCGCGTAGATGCTGCCGATGTGCAGGTTGCCTGCCAAGATTTCGATAAAAGAGATCAATAGGTCAGCCAATCGGAGAGCCAAACACACACACAGGAGAATCCAATACGAGCAGTACGAACTGTTGTCAATGAGCTCGCCTGCCTCTTCTTCCTCGGCGCCAGCGTCCGGTTTCAGCACCTTCTCGCGCTCGAACGAGTCTGCTTGGCGCAGCATTGGCGGCTTCTCTGGCGCGCCCATCGCAGGGTCAGCTGCCCCATTCCCGCTCGCTGCTGCTCCCCCTGCAGTGTCGGGTGAAGGCGGCGCGTCGTAATCGTTCCTTCGGTACGACGGGCGCTGACCTGCGCGATACCAAGAGAGACGGTGGGTGAAATGGTGAGCTACCAATGAGTGAATGGCGACACACTCCTGGTAAAGACATCGTACCGTAGGTATTCTTGCCGCTCGTGCAGCAGCACGTCGAGTTGCAGGCACAGTGCGAGAAGTGGCAGAAGCGCCCGCGCTGGCACACACCCTTGTTCTGGAAGTCGTAGCACACGCCAGTCCCAGGGCCTAGACACAATCAATCAGATAGTCACAAGACGTGAGACTCTCATTCAAAACTCCATCAAATGAAGCCATAATGACAGCTACACTCACCAGCTCCGCCAGGGCCACCTTGTCCACTGCCGCTACCTCGCTTGCTCTTCTTGCTGGGTGGCGCGTAGTCCTAATACGAATATGACCCAACGCAGCTTATGGTGAGTACACCACACCACCACGATGAGCAAGCTCACATAGAGCAACTCGATAAGTACGCACATCCTGTTGACCTGACACTGAGAGCGGTGCATTCCCACCGTCCTGGCGGCTCTTTTGTATCAGACTGGTCTTCTTGCTCGGATCGTCTGCGAACAGAGTCTCGAACTCCTCGAGCTTGATGTCCTCGCCGAGCGCCTTCTCAACCATGTTCAGGTACGCTCGCTCGAGCGGCATCGCTTTGTCCGGACGGCTGCGCGCGTATCGCCACCCGCCTGTGAGGAGCAATAACAGAGATAGCAAGCAAGGTCAGCCCGAGTCAAAGGGATCATCACCTTCCACAACAATGTTAGAGGCCATCCAAACCAACCTTTCCGCCACCCTTGACCCCGCTCGGTCGAGTTGAACTCGGGACTCCCGACGTCCCACGTGCTCTTGTCGTGCGAGGGCACGAACGTGAGCCACTCAGGGTCGTACACGCACTCGACGATGCGTGACGACGCCTTCTTGTCCTGCCGAAACGTCTCAAACTCCTCTGTGGTTGATGTGCCATTGGCGCAAGTTAGTACGCAGCCATACTCATACAAACCCCACTGAGCACACAAAGCAAGAACTCACCTGGCGTGAGCGTGAGCCAGTCGTGGAAGACCTGCGTGCGCTTGTCGTGAATAATCAGCTTGAAACCAGGCTTGGGCGGTCGGCCACGCCACTCGACGCCCAATTGGAACTCGGCGATGAGCTGCGACGTGGGCGTCCAGTGGAAGAGTCCCTTGGAGTACCCAGGCGTGTAAGGCAGCATCACGGGCGTGAACACGAGGCCGGCGTTCTGGCGCGTCTGTGAGACCCGCGGGATGATCGTGCGGATCACATGGCTCACGCGGTTGATCGGGTACATGGCCTGCAGCACGAGCTGGAAGTGGTCCGCCGGCTGGCCCTTGGGCGGCGGGATCGTCTTGCGCGGCCCGATCACGTCATTCTGAATCAGCTTCAGTCGGTCCTGGAGCTTGGACGACATCACGGGGCTGCCGTTCAGCGCCAGGATGTCGTACAACAGCAACGTCAGCACGGATTTAGGCCCGTCCTGCTCACATACAGCACATACTCGTAATTAATATACCGGGCTAGCATGTCCAAGAGCTACACAGTGAGAGCACGCACCTTGTCGCAGACCAGGAGTCCGTCGAGGATCGTCCACTGGTGCGGCACGATCGTGTTGCGGTCCGTGCCCGGCTGCAGGCGGTCGGGCCGCACGGGCGAGAAGAGCACGACCTCGCGGATATCGTAGTTCTGCGAGATCAAGTAGCACCGGCCCTGCACGAGCAGTGCGAGGTAGCGGATGCCCACGGACCGCTCGCACACAAAGTACTGGTGCTCGACGATCTGCGGCTCGTTGCCGCGCAGCAGCGTCGATCCGATGTTCATGGGCGCGCGGTCCAGCTCGTTCCAGCCGATGATGGCGTTGATCTGGCGCTGCAGTTGCTTCTTCGTGTTGATGTGCACGGGCTGCCCGAGGTCCACGGGCACGCCCGCGATCACCGGGGTCGCCGTCGACGCTGCGCTTGGCGTCGCGGCTGTAGCAGTGGGGGTAGCTGACGGAGCCGAGCCGCCTGGCGTCACAGATGCATTAGCAGAGCTTGTGGGTTGTGCTGAGGCGGCGGTGGTGATAGGCGGCGGAGGGGCTGCAGTCGGTGGCGCCGCGGGCGTGGTCGGCGCAGCCATACTCGCTCACGTTATTGAGGTTCTTGTTGCCAAAGCGGTGATCGGGATATTGTTTTTCCTTCCAAAATAGGGTGCCATAGGTAAGCATTGTGCCAAATTCGGGTGCTGTGCTTTGCACTGTATTGGTAACAAAATCATCAGCGAGTTGTGAATGTTGCTCGAATGTGAGGTCGCAAGGTGCTTGAAGCTCAGACAAACACGACCAGCTCCAATTTTCAAATGGCGATGACGATGAGAGCTCGATGCATTGAGCTGGGGGCGTTGGCTCTCACGCGGCGCTCATTTCGACCACCAGCACTATACGCCCCATACAGCAAAATGGCGCTCTCGACGAGCTCATCTGCGCCTGTTGACGGGGCGGTGAAGACCGTGCAGTCGTCTCCGTACGCGCAGACGCACACGAGCGCCTCCGTGATCAACTTCGGCATCGGCCAGCCGTCGCCGTCGCTGCTGCCGCTCGAGCTGTTCCAGAAAGCGGCGCAGCATCGCTTCCGCAACGAGCAAGATAATGCGTTCTTCCAGTACGGCGCTGGACAGGGCTACGAAGGCTTCCGTAGAGACCTGGCAGCCTACCTCTCTGGTAAGTGATGCCACGGATGCCTCCATTCAACTGACAGTCGACGGTGTAATACCAACGTATGATGCAATGCACTGCTGGCTGATAGACGCCCAGTCCAGCCCAGTCGATCCAGATACGCTGCTGATCACTGCGGGGAACTCGCAGGCGATCTCCCACACGGCGATGGCGTTCTCCCAGCACAACAAGCGCGTGTTCGTGGAAGAGCCGACATACTTTCTCGCATTCGACCTCTTCCGAGAGCTCGGACTGGAGTTGGCGTCCGTTCCAGTCGATGCACATGGGCTGGATGTACGTCTCTTCAAGAAGCGGTTCTTCTCCGCGTTATGACACAGAGCTCTAGTGAGCGCACATTGGATGCTTGCGTTCTGACAGCTGGCTAATGTGTATATGGATGGTTCTATAGGTCGACGCGCTGGAGAAGCGGCTCGAGAGCGGCGACGTCCCAGCGTTTATCTACACGATCCCATTCTTCCACAACCCGACGGGTGCCGTGCTCTCCCTCGAGCGCAGAAAGCGGCTGGTCGCGCTTGCCGAGAAGTACGCGTTCCGCATCATCTCGGACGAACCCTACAACCTGCTGACTCTCGACGCTGTGACGCCGCCATACGCGTCATTGGCGTCCTACGACACGTCGGGACTGGTCGTCTCGCTCGGCAGCTTCTCAAAGATCCTGGCGCCAGGACTCCGTCTCGGTACGTGTGTGCGATAGTTGCCAACGAGTCTGCTGAACAGGAGAGTGGATGGGTAAATGGGAATGGCTGACGTGGTGTCTGGGTTGTCCTGTGTACAACGGATGGCAGGATGGGCGCAAAGCAGCAAAGACACGATCCGGGCGCTGTCATCGAGCGGTACGATCCGAAGCGGTGGCGGCCAGAACCCGCTCACCGCGGGCGTCGTCCACAGCGGTGCGTTTCCTTGAATCCGGTGGTCTCCAAGCGGCAAGCGTCTGATTGAGACCTGCCACTTTCCCAATGAACCTGCTCTGACGTCACATCTCTTTGTGCTGTGTTACTGAATCTTCGGCTGCATGATCGTGATCGCAGTGCTGCAACTGGACCTGCTGGACCCGCACATCGCGCATCTCCGCTCTGTGTTCATGTCGCGCAAAGCCACGCTCTGCTCGGCGCTGCGCGAGCTGTGCCCCGAGTGCGCGTTCGTCGAGCCAGCGGGCGGGTACTTTGTGTGGCTGCAGCTGCCGCACGGTGTGGACGCCGAGCAGCTCCTGGCCGAAGCCTCTGCGCGTCACGGCGTCGCATTCACTCCGGGCGCGCGCTGTGCATTGCCACCTCCAAGCAGCACC
The DNA here is from genome assembly GCA_023334315.1 of Globisporangium alternatum. NCBI lineage: Eukaryota > Oomycota > Peronosporomycetes > Pythiales > Pythiaceae > Globisporangium > Globisporangium alternatum. Next base: position 6,257 of record JAASGT010000536.1, read on the forward strand.
AGTGGTGCGACTGGCGACAGAGGAGATGACGACACAGCAGCCGCGGACGAACGCAAACGAGGTGACGATACAAAAGCGATGATGTCACGCGCGGCGCGCTTGTCGTTCGCCTTCTACAGCGACGACGAGATCCGCTTGGGAATCCGCAAACTAAGCAGCGCGCTGCGCGTCATCCAGTCGATGACGTCGCCGTAGTAGGTGTGGCGATGGTGTGGCAGAAATCCCCAGCTGCTTCAGAAACAGCAGGAAGAGAAACGGGCTAAAGTGTATGTATCCGGTTTTGAGTACACTGTATACGACATATTTGACGTTTTTATTGTAGCAATGCAGCTTATGACCGGATAAACAAAACTAAATACATGTATACAGTCCCATCGATGCACAAACATTTTCCTGTGGTGGTCCCCTAAATAATCTGTGACTGGTGAGCTAATGTAGAAGGATCACCACTCCTGTGACGCAGCCCTTCACGTGAAAAAAAAGTGGTCACGTCGTGGCTCCTCATCGCAGCAGATCCCAATCTACCGCCAGCAGCTCACGAGTGAAGAGCGGCACTCTCATCGCACCGGACCGCCTGTCAAAAGCTGAAGCACAAAGCCCCCAAGCAGCAAGCAACGCACGAGGATGAGCAGCAGCAATGGTAAGTCCAAGAACCCGATGGTGGCGACTACGGCCGGCGCCATCGCCGGCGGCATCGAGACGTTCGTGATCTGGCCCATGGAGATGATCAAGACGAATTTGCAGCTTGGCACGATGCGCCACCAGTACACGGGCATGCTCTCGGGCTTCCGGTATCACATCCACACGGACGGCTTCTTCTCGCTCTACCGCGGGCTCGCGCCTGTGCTCATCGGCTCGGTGCCCAAGGCCGGCATCCGCTTTGGCGCCTTCGACTTTCTCAAGCGACGCTTCGCCGACGAGAACGGAAAGACCACGGCGATGCGGAATCTCGGCGCCGGTATGGCGGCTGGCGCCATGGAGGCGACGATCATGACCACACCGGTACGCTTTATTCTGATAGTTAAACTTGTTGCTTGTTGCGAAATGGCTTGTGCTGTGTATTCATGTTGTTCGCCCCTCGTGTGCCATCTGGATGTAGATTGAGACGCTGAAGACCAAGCTGATTGGCGCTAACGCAGGCATGTGGCAGGGGACGAAGATGATTCTCGCGAAGGAAGGCATCCGCGGCGTATACCAGGGACTCACCGCCACCATCCTCAAGCAGGTGCGTCATGGATGTGCTATCGAATGTCTTACTGTTGTGATGCTGACTTTAATCTCCCCTTGCGCTTCGCATCATAAATGAATACACAGTCGAGCAACCAGGGTCTGCGATTTATGTTCTTCAGCGAGTTCAAGACGCGCGTGAGCCCCGAGTTCCTGGCGCACCACGGGCTGATCAAGGACGCCAAGCACATGTCGAGCGGCCAGCACGCGACCGTGAGCCTCGTGGGCGGCATGCTCGCAGGCATCTTCAGCGTCTTCGGCAACAATCGTAAGTCTCTTGTCTATGAGGCTGAGTGAGCTATTGATTCACTGACTAACTGGCGCTTGTCGTTTGCCTCTTTTATAGCATTTGACGTTGTGAAGACGCGCATGCAGGGGCTGCACGCGGCGCAGTACAAGAACACGCTCGACTGCGTGCGCCAGATGATCCGGAAGGAAGGCTTCCTCGTATTTTATTCGGGCGTCGTGCCGCGCCTCGGCCGCGTGATCCCCGGCCAGGGCGTGATTTTCATGTCCTACGACGGCATCACGCGCGTGGTCTCAAGATACCTCGACCAACCGAGCCGCCAGGCGTTGCATTAGAGTGTGTGCGTGCGAACGTGGCTACAGCCATAAGTGTATGAGAGAGTGAAAGCGATGTAGGAGAAAAGAGAATGAAAGCAAACGTGACAGACCATTGGGAGCATTTCGCACACGCTACAGCAGCAGCAGCAGAAGACCCTTCGCTCCCATTGTGGAAGTAGCGTGCAGTGCAATCGAAGGAGCTGTGTCAAATGGAATAACAACTAATGGAGGCGTCTGCTTTTGCTTTGTTTTGGTTTCATCGTGAGCGCGTGTTGCTGATGCGGTGCTGTGGTCGAAGCGCAGTTGACCAAGTTTGGGTCCATCACCACCACCAACGGTTCAACGCGGCATGGAGATCAATACGATGGGGTCAACTTCGACATAGCGTGGGACGCGGCATCCGCTATCATCCGCTTATCAAGTTCTTGTTTACAACCTGCAGCCAATTTTTCTATCATTATCCGGACTCTACCGGATAAAATTCAGCATATCATATATTCTATACATATTGACCCAAAGATTATGCATACATGTGTGTAATCTCATATTTTATGAATTAACCAAACACCAATATCTTTGTTCAGTACCAATATTGAAACGTCTTCTTTTGAATTGTACATCCGCGTATACTTAACTAGTCATTACTGACCTAACTCTTGGTCTCCTTTCAGCCATACTTGGTTTTTGTATGGCGATGTTCAACTCCGAGGAGCCCATCGAGAAGAAATGCATCACGACTGTACTGACTCTGAGCTGACTGACGACTGAGCTGGTCGTGTGTGGGTGGACTCGTCAGCAGGCCGGTGTGCAACGTACGACCGGGCGTGCGCGCGTCGCAGAGACTCTGCGCTGAACTGCATCTGTTCTGCACGCTTTGGAGAAGCAAGTTGCTGCTGCGCCTCTTGAACAACAAGACACGAACAACAAGAAGAGGAGAAGCGCATCCCAGCGCGCACATTCGCATTCGTCTCCCGCTGGTTCTAGCAACAACAGACGTACGTACGCTACGCCAGCGCAGTGCAACACGCGATGGAACACCTGTCGAGAGGAGAGTTTTCTCCACGCGAGCTCCGGGAGATGCGCTCCGCGAGCCGCTCGCCCAACAAGCGCAGCGTCTCGGGCACTCACTGCTGCGACGAGCAAGAAGAGAAAGACGGAGACCAGTTACAATCACAGCAAGCCAAAGCACCATCAATACCTGATAGTGGTGGGTTTGGTGCTAGTGGCACTTTGACTGTTCCGGTGCCGGCGACAGTGACGCCGTTCAAGCGCTTCCGTGCCGACTCGCTCATCAGTCCGTCTAAGGGCGGGATCAGTAATAGCGCCGGTGGTGGCTCTGAGGTCCATGAGCTCTTTGCTCGCCGCCGAGCGCTTCCCACGTTCCAGTCTCTGGCGAAAGACTACTCAACGAACCCGATGACGGTAATACAAATGAAGAGCAGAGCCGCAGCAAAGAGCGTCGCTGACACCGATCGGAGCACCCAAGACAGCACGCAGACTGAGAGATCACAGGAGAGTTCCCAGGTCGAGAGCTCGATTGCGAGGGCGATAGAGTGTAGTCCGTCCGACGTCGCCGAGCTCTGCAGCCAGCTACTCGTGTGCTCCGAGACGCTCGAAGACCAGATGGACGCGCTGGACGTGGGTTCATTCCTGAGCTGGAGACCCACAACTCATCATCAAGACGATCGAACAGTGCTGCTGCACCGACGGAAGCCACGGATACGCTTCGAGGACGACGCGAGCTACGAGATCGGTCTGCAAGAAGTGTTCGGCGACGAGACGCAGCTGGATGACCCGTTTCCTCTCCACTTTCTTCCCCCGCCTTCGTATGGAGCAGTGGTGCATTTCCCACATTCAAACCACGATGGCGACGATGACGACGGCTACTGCATGTGCTCTGACGGCCACGAGCACGAGCACGAGGACATGGAGCGCTACTGGCAGGTGTTCTCGCCGCCACCGCACGCCGGCTTTGACCCAACGAGCTGCTCGCCGGGTTTGGAGTTCGAGTCGGACGACGACACGGAGAACGAGAGTCCGTTCGACTCCTTATAGCAACAATGTCACTTTCGAGAGTGTTTCCTCACTGTAGCGAGCCACTGACAGCCTGAGTGTCGAGACTGTGCTCGGAGAATGGGTGCATAATTATTGTGAAACAAGATTCAACCCAGCAGGGTACAAAGAGTATGCGCATGTCGATCCCATCCATTCTGCTGCCATTCAACACCGCAAGCGCTCCCTGCATCAGTATCTTAGTTTGTTTTGTTGCTCTTTACGAGTTCGTCGTCAATCGGCTTGGCTGGTTGCTACGGATGTGCGTGTGAATGTCATGCGTCGACGTGGATCTCTCTATCTATGCCGAGTCCACTGGGTACTTCTTCTGTTGGACGATTCGGATGAACGCGTGGACGCTCTCGGACGCGCTGGAAAGATGGCGAAATCACACACAGAAGCAAAATCTCTGTAAGCAAACCAAAGAGCGACCAGTTTCAGAACATGAGTCATTGGACTCACCGTTGGCACGCCTCCGAGCACGCAAAGTACTGCTCTTCGGACAAAAGACCTGCTCACATCACACAAAACACTGTCAGCAACATGCAATGCCAAGTGTTGGCAATGCAGGGTAAATACCTTTCGTGAGCGATGTGAGCACGCCGTCGTTCGTACTGGAGCAGGCGGTGGTCACGAGCGACGTCGCGAGCTACAGAGTGATCGACCATAACGACACGCGTAGGAACGTGTGAGTTAACGTGGTAAAAAATCTTGTAAAATATGATGATGGCGCAGCTGCACATCGTACCTCCTCTTCTGCTAAGGACGGGTCGAGGAAAAGGTTTCCGTCTGGCAGCAGCCCACAGGTGGCGGACGTGACAATCGCGATCATAGGCACACCGGCGTCCAGAAGCGCGAGGCTGACGGCATTGATGGCTACCGATAAGATCGACCCGTTGTCTTCGATCACTTGCACAACGATGCTGATGACGGCGCGCGGGAAGTTCTCGGTCACGATCACGGGCTCGAACGTCTGACGGATAATCTGCTCGTACTCCTTCTCCTTGGACGCTGTCGCGCACAACATACAAATAAGGTTTTCCATTAGCACACACACGCGTACATGCGCTCTTCAAGCTGCTAAAAGCTGAGTACACGTACTGAGCATGCCCTTCTCGAGCTTGAAGCACACGTCCAGCGACGCGCGCTCGATGTGTTCGCTGCGACGGCTCTTCGCCTGGCCGGGGCCGTACACGGCCGCGAGCACGGAGCTGTTGCCGTGCGCCATGCGTGCCGAGCCGTCCGCGCGGAAGAGCGCGCCCTGGTCGGACGCGAAGGGTCTCAGCTCGTTGCCGGCGCGGCCATCGTGACGCTTCTTCAGGGCCACCATTGCTTCGTTTGTTGTCTTTGTCTTTCGATGCACCGTTTCCTTGGCAGTGGCGCAATTTCGTACTTTACAGAAAGATGATCGTACTTATAAGAACCATGCATAACCTCAGTATAAGGACATTTTACTTGAAGATTTGTCACAACAACAATAGATTTTGGCTCAAATATTCAAAAGCAATAGCAAAACCATGTCACTATTTACAAAAACGTACTTTAAACAACACCCACAGTAGTGTATCACCAACCCACTTCTGCCTTGCAATTGTGTCATGCGGAAAAAGCCTCTCGAGATTGAAGAAGATGGCGCTCTGGTCCTCTGCGCCGCCACCGCCGAGCGCCGCGGGCGACGCCGCTGTGCGCAACGTGTCGGCCAACAACGCGCTTTTCCTCATCGGTGCGTCGTGCTGCCTCTGATTATCTGTTGTTCTTGTATTGCCTCAAAGTTGCTTGCCTCTATCTGAGAAAGGCCGGAGAAGATTCAAACGAGAGGAACTAACATGCATGCATCATGGATATGGTAGTCTTTGGGATGTTCCTCGTGGTGTCAGTGCTCCCAGTGCTCATCGCCGCCATCGTGAAGCTCGCGGCACTTATGGTCGTGGTCGTGCTGCTCGCGGCGGCGACGAACCCGTCGGACCACTCGTTCGCGTGCTGGATTAGCAGCCAGGAGAACATCCGCATGAAGGAGAGCCCGAGCGTGTCGCAGTGGTTCTCGGCGGTGGTCAAGACCGCGATGTCAATCGTGCGCAACGAGTCGCTCACGTGGAAGGCATACAATGCGATTGTGTTCACTGTCGTGTTTGTGCCGTCGATCGAAAGGTACGCGTTCGGCTGCTTCGGCTCGTGGCGATGGGCAGACACGAACGGCTACGTGAGCGACATCTGTCGCTCTGCGTGGGTTGTCAAGATCTCTCGCGGTGGGGTCGCTTCCAGTATCGAGCGGTATCTGGACCATCCAGCGGCTCCAACTAGCGCTAGCGGGTACCCTGGTAGCAGCGGCTCTGGTGTGCGCAGACGCCAGCACCCGGCAGCTCCGGCCTCTGTACCTTCTGCATTCGCCGAGGTGCTTCAGGCTGCGGGCTTGGGCGGCGTGAGCAGCGCAAGACCTGCTACTGATGAGAATCTATCGGATCGTGAGTTGCGAACGCGCGCGATGCAGTTCAAGATCAAGAAGGAGTGGAAAGAGGCAGCGCGTTATTTCATGGACGCAGCAGCCGCGGCGGTGTCAACGCTGTCGAAGACCAACTATCGACTGGAAGCGGCGTGGTGCATTCTTGAAGATAGCGACAAGTACCCGAACAAGAAGACGCAGCTGATCAAACTGGTCGAGGAAGTGTGCGAGGTGCGCAACATTACAAAATGCTTGCTTGTATCCCGACACGTCAAGCCATGCATTTACATGTTAAACTCTGTTGTGCTTGTATTCAGGAATTGTCGTCGAGTGGCTACTTTGATGAAGCGTCTCGCGCGTTTGCAGAGCTCGCACTGCGGCTGAAGCGCAAGTTCCCTCAGGATTGCCACCGCGAGGACTTTGCAAAGGACATTGCGCTGCTCTTTGTTCAGGCGAAGAACATTGCGGAAGCTGGCGGGGGTGTGCGTGGTGCGATTGAGAACGGACTGCGCGCGGCTGCTGTGTATGTCGATGTTGGGCTGTGGGCACTTGCTGAGGAATGCTTTGAGACCGCGGGCGAGATGCAACTGACCGACGGGAACGCAGCGCTCGCAAACGAGGCTTTTGGCAACGCTGTCCTGTGTCGCATTGGCCAGCTGGACATGGTTGGTGCAGAGGAGATGATGATCAAGCACGCCCTACTGTTAGACGGCAGTCACGGTCTGAGCGACATCGATGTGCTCTTGTCGAGCGTTCTGAAAGCGTACGGCAAGTGGTCGCTTCAGATCTTTGAGACAGCGTGCAAGCGGTACGATTCGACGCGGCGACTCGCTCCGTGGCAGGTATGTGCTTTTTTGATCCGTCGCATTTGCCTTGATGGCATAGTCTAACATTTTTCCCTGCTTCTTCACAATCCAGACGCAGTGCCTGAACAATTTGCGCGACAAGATGATGAGCACGGATCTGCGGTGAGCATCGTCGTATCTTGATTTGTCGCTTTTGCTTTCCAATTGATGCTGCTGGCCTTGCTTGACGATGAAGTTTCAAGTCCGCTGGAGTGCCTTCTCCTTCGTCCTAAAAACTGATAATTTACATTGTAATGCATGAGAAGAGTTGTGCTCTCCGAACGACGCAGGGAAGCTGGAAAATGTGGTCGCCGGCTGACGAACACTCTTTTGCTATGAGCTAATGGTTGCAGTTGTATGCAGTTTCAGGTAGGTTCCGCGACTGGTCGTGTGCTCAGCCAGACAACAGACTCCGAAATCAGGTTTGATTGCGATTGAGCCACTGCAGCGATTTCCCACTGATCATGCTTGCTAGAATCGACAGACAGCGTTGGCGCGTCGATAGGGAGTAGTAACGCGTGTTCGCTGCCAAGCTATAGATGACTCACGAGCTGAGGAGACCGCTGCTCTTCAATGTGCAGCAGACGAAGAAGCCTACGATTGGGATCATCAACCAGCAAGAGCTCGCAAAGCTTGAGAATAGGAAGCTCGAGCTCAGCGGCGACGGCTATGACGAAGATCGGCAGCAATGGACAGCTGGCAGCCCCTCTCGCAGTACGCCTCCCGTGGCGCTACCTCTTGTGCGCAGTCCCCGACCGGAGAAAGTGGCGTATTTCCCCTCGCCCTCCAAGACGCCGCAGTATTTCCGATGGAAGCATCCGCCACCACCAGGACAGAAGACCCCAAATAAGCCTTCAGCTCCGAAAGCTGGCCCATCCGCGCCGTCTCCTCGAGCCCAGCGACGCGAGAGCAGCGGCGGTCCTCCCAGTCTCGCTGCACTGCAGTCATCGTCACGAAATCTGAAGCTGCCGGGCCAAGCCTCCAGTGAGCCGTACAGCAACTTGGAAGCAGACGAGCTTATGAGTCAGGTGGAGGCACAGGAGCCTTCCGCATGGCGGCAGCCAAGCTTGTTCTACTACAGCGATCCGCTGACAGCGTCGCCTGCCACGCCGAAAACGCCTTCCAGCGGCAACAGCGTTTTCCCTGACACACCTCCGTCGTCTCAGTCTCGTGCTAGGCGTTCTAGCATTTCACAAGAAATCAAGAGCTCTGATGGCGTCCTGTTCGAGCCAAACTTTGCGCCTGTCAGCGATGAAGCTGCCTCGCCGACATGTTCAGCCATTGATGTCTCAGTGTTTGTCAGCACAAGCAGTGTCGCTGTCACCAAGTTGCCTAGCCAGCAAAGCAGTTTGTCTCCAGCAGTGTTTTCCGAAAGAGCGTCCAATCCCGTGATTCGCAACCAAGTTGAAGAGATCCCGACAGAATCCAGCACTGGGGCGGTGCAAAGCATATCGCCGATGTACGATGACGATGACAGCGAAGAAGAAGAAGATATACGCAGTACGAGCACGGGAAACACGTTCGATTCTCTGGCGTCTCCCCTCGTGCTCAAGATGACGCAGAACCGCCCACTGCAGGACAAAGTGATCGCGCAGCACGTCCTCCGTGGAACATTTCTCCGCAAGTACCTACACGCGAACAATATCACGCGCAAGCTCAAGGAGACCGAGCAAATGCTTCGCTCTTCCGCACTGAATGCGGGCGTGGCTGTGAAGACGGCACAGGGAGGCAAAGGCAATCCTCTGTTGAGTAAATCACTGACAAAAGGATCCCAACTGGGCAAACCCTTGTTGGAAGACGACAACGACGACGAGCCTGAGCTAGCTGACAAATCCGCGCCAGTCCTGCGGAAATTGTCGTCGATCGACAAGGCGATCAATAAGACAGTGAAGCGCATCCGCCGCATGTCCGGTATGGACGATGGGGAAGAGCTGCAACAGCAGCAGCGGAAGCAGTCCTCACCAGCGCCAGCTGCGAACTTGAAGGCAAAGTACACCTTGTTGAGAGCAATCACAGAGAACCAACCGACGCATCTTGACGCCAAGCGCACAGCACCCGATCCAGGCGAAGATGAAGACGACGACAGCATTGGACAAGGGGAAATGAAAGTGGACCCAACGTCGGCTCACATGTTGCGGATCTGCCAGCACGTGATGGCGAAGCGCGCGATCAAGTCGTTTCTGCATCAGGAGATGTCGGTGATCCACCAAATCGAGGTTTCTTTGCGCGACGACGAGACCATGCAGAAACACAGGATAGGCACGCCAGGCTCCGGGACACGAAGTCTCAGCAACTCAAGTACAAGCACCAGCACCAGCAATGGAGTTCCGAGCCCCGGTGACGGACGACACCCCGTCAAGGCCATGCAGGCTGACATCGTAGAGGCAGTGTCCGGATACCTGAAAGAAGGTGATCAGCACATGACGGTGGACGAGCTCTTCTTCACTGCGCTCGAGGCTGAGAAGAAGAAGTTGTGGAAGCGCGCTATCTTGCTCGCGTCTGCGTGCATCGTCATCGACCGCGAGTTAATCCAGGTTGTGCTGCTCCGAGCACGCTGTTGTCGTCGCATTGGACTGTGGACGCAGGCGATCAAGGATCTCGGGCATGGGATCCTGCTTCGCCCCGAAGAGCCACGGCTGTTCCTGCTGCGCGCGTTCCTGTATGCAAAGATGACGGACTTGGAGAACTCACTTGTCGACGTGAATCGCGTGCTCATGCTGCATCCAAAATCCACCGACGCGCTGCTGCTGCGCGCCGACATTTTCCACCGCCAGAACAATATTGGCTCGTCATTGCAGGACCTCACGACGGTGCTGAACCTCGACCCAGGCTGCTGGCGCGCCTACTACGACCGCGCCACAATCCGCATTCGGGCAATTGAGGGCAATGAGCAGTGTCTGAGCTACCACTGGGAGCACATGAAGTACGAGCAGCTGCTCGTGAGCATTATCGAAGACTACATCAACGCCCTGCGCAAGGGCTGCAAAATGGTCGAGGTTGTGGAAACGGTCGGCGACCTCACTGTGCGCTTGATGGAGTCCGCAGGCGACCGCGATGTGCTGCGCCAGGTCGTCCAGAGCCTCTCACACCTGATCCAGACCCTCTCGACGGGCCACCACGGGTCATTCCACATGGGCACGAGGGCCAACTTGCTCGAGAAAATCGGCGACGTCCCGCTCACAACCATGGAGCGTGAGCTGCTCGTCGCGGCGATCCACGCGCAGCGCGGCCGGCTCTTTGTGCTCTTTGGCGACAAGGCAAACGCGCTCATCGAGTTTGACCACGCGGTGGTGAGCGAGTACCATTACCCGGTCGCGCATTTCTACCGCGGGGCGTTCGCGACGCTGATCTCGAAGGAGGACGACTACAAGAGCAACGTGGTGCACCTTACACGCTCGATCGCGCTCGACCCGACGATCGCTGGCGCGTACACGGTCCGCGGCGCATTGTACCTGCGTGACCTCAAGTTTAACAACGCGCTGCAGGACTTGAAAGCCGCAGTGACCACGGACCCGACGCTCTACGAGGTGTGGCTGCAGATCGCGCTCATCTACTTGAACCACTACCACGACGCCGACGAGTGCGTCAAGGCGTGCACGAGTGCGCTTACAAACGATTCGTGCCTCGCGCGGGCGCTGTATTTGCGCGGCGAGGCGTATACAAGGCAGGGTAACATCACAGCAGCGCTGAAAGACTACGGCCGTCTCACGATCGCACAACCAGACGACAGATGGGCGCAACTCATGCGCGGACGACTGCTGCTACAGCTAAAGCTCGCAAGGCCGGCGCTGTACAGTTTTACTCTCTTCATGGAGCAGGGCTCTGCGGGCGGCGACAAACGCGCGCACCTGCTCTGCGGCATGGCGTTTAAGATTCTCTCTCGGTTCAAGAAGGCGGTGGACGAGTTCCAGCGAGCGGCGCATCTGAATCCGACGTCCGAGAATCTCGTGTTGCTCTCCGAGTCGCTACACTCGATGGGAGACACGGAAAATTCACTGCGCGTGAGCGAGAAGGTGATCAACGCGGACCCGGGCAGCTTTAAGGGTTACGTGCGGCGGGCGCAGCTGCTCGTGTCGGTGGGGCAGTTCCAGCAGGCGATGAGCGAGTACGACAAGGCGCTCTTCCTGGCGCCGAAAGAAGGCCGCGTGTACTACGAGCGAGGCATCGTACAAATGCAACTCTACCTGCGGTGGCGCGTCGCGTTCCAGCTGAACTTCGACAAACCCGGATCAGCGACAGGAGCAACAGCTGCGCATCTCAAGAAAAAGAAAAAGTCTCCGTTCGACCCGCCGCTCGCTGCGATCGACGTGGAGCTGATACTGGGCGCAGACGCCATGAACGACGAAGTGACAGTACGCAAGATGATGAAGACGCTGTACACGGGGAGCATCTCGGACTTCTGCAAGTGCATGCGTCTTGAGCCGCTCATGGCCGAACCATACGTCGACCGCGCTGAGTTGTACGCACTCGGAGAGGACTATGACAAGGCGTTCCACGATTTTGAGTCAGCGCTGGAACGGAATCCAAAGTTTGTGCGCGCGTATGTGAACATCGGCGTGCTCAAGTGCCAGTTCGCGGCGTTCGCGTCTGCCATCGACGACTTTGACAAGGTATGCAGCTTTCATTGTCTATGAAGGGAATGGTTGCCTGCGGTTGAAAACTGATATCTCGTGTAAATCCACTTTGTTGCTTGTTGTCTGCAGGCCATCAAGTACGACGCGAAGCTACCGTTCGTGTACTTTAATCGCGGCGTGTCGTACCACAAGCTCTCGCTCTGGAAGCAGGCAGAGAAGTCCTACGACAAGTGCATCGCGCTCAGTGGTAGCGGCCGTAACATCGACGCGCACCGCAACCGCGCGATCACGCGGTGCCAGCTGAGCGACTTTGCCGGCGCGCTCGAGGACTTTGACGAGGTGCGACAGAGCGCACCGGATGACGACCAGCTCCACGGTGGACTGGGCTACGTGTTGCTGCAGCTGGGACGGTATGAAGACGCCGCAAGGTCGTTTGCGACGTACGGTCGGCTGACCCGCGACACGTTTGCCGACAGCGGCAACGCGTACTTTAACTTGGCGACGCAGAGCCCCGTGTATCTGGAGCACGGCGTGCACTTGACTCACTTGAAAACCGCGCTGCGGTTCTACCTGCGTGCCGCACGCATCCACCCGTCGAACAACGACGTACGCCTGAACATCGCAAATTGTCTGCGCAAGCAGGGCGAGTTCGCCAAGGCCATCACGCAGTGCGACACGATCAACTCGATGAAGCCCAACCACCACGCGTCGCTCGAGAGCAAGGCGTTCGTGTTCTACCAGATGCACCGGTTTGAAGACGCGATCGAGTGCATGAGCGCGGCGATCCGCGCGTGTGTCGCGTCGTCGTCGAGCCTCGAGAACATATTTTACGCGTTCACGAACGACTCGATCCATCGGAACGCACTCGAGCGAAAAACCGTGGCCAGCAGGGACGGCGGCAGTCGAACGCAGTCGAACCAGGTCTCGCTCGCGATGCCCGCGTCCAATCTGAAGAGTCGATCGTCCAAGGACAGTGAGACTGCTACTAGATCAGCAGCAGCAGTAGCAGACGCGGCCGAGAAAGAGAAACAACAGCAGCCGCACGACCGGCTGCCCGCCACCGCGTCCGAGATCATCATCAGCGGCTCGTCCAAACAGCTGCTGTCGCTCTACATGCTGAACCGCGGGGTCATGTACGAGCGCATGGGAGACTTGGAGCAGGCACGCCAGAACTTTTGCGACGCGATCCACTTTGACGCGCTCTCGGTGAACGCGCAGATCTGCATGGGCACGTTGAATCTACTCGAGGCGCGGTACCAGGAGAGCACGGCGAACTTCGCCAAGGCGCTGGCGATCGAGCCCAACTCGGCGATTGCGCACATCAACCTGGGCGTCGCGTACATGTGTCTGAACGATCTCAACCTTGCGCTCTCGCACTTTGACGCGGCCATTGGTCTCGTGCCGTCGTGCAGCTACGGGTACTCGAACAAGGCAGTGGTGCTCGCGAGACGAGGGGAGCTGGCGCTCGCCGAGCACAACTTCAAGCGCGCGATAGAGGAGCTGCCGTCGCGCAAGGAATTTTACTTGGCGCGCGGCAAGATCATCGCGCAGCAGAAGCGCCTGCAGGACGCCATGGTGGACTTCTCCACGGCACTCTTCCTGGGCTACGAGGGCAAGCTATGAAGGGCTACGGTAGACGAGGAGCTCATCTCAACCGACGAGGTCATATCAACCGAAGAGCTCAAATGGAATGCCACGTGCAAGTATGTGTGTATCCACGCAATGCTACTACTGCCAGCCAACGATCAACAGACGGGCGTACCTACTGGTTATCCATACCAACATCTATCCGTAGCGCACCTTCTCGTTGACGAACCAGTCGAACTTCTCGTCGCCAAAGCCCACGACGACGCTCTTGCCCTGGGAGTACGCCTTGAGCGCCTCCAGTCCGTTCTCACGGCTAGAAGAACAATAACGCAGCAACATTTCCAGTCAGACAGCAGCTCCTCAGAAGAAGACACCACACACAACACCTTAACGCACCCGATGCCGCTGTTCTTCATGCCTCCCCACGGACTCGACGGGTCGTTGCGGTGGTGGTCGTTGAGCCAGATGATGCCCGCGTCCAGGTAGTGCGCCACGCGGTGCGCACGCTTGATATTCGTGGTCCAGATCGCCGCGCCGAGTCCGTACTGCGAGTCGTTCGCGAGCTGGATCGCTTCGGCCTCGTCCTTGAACGAGTACGCCGACACGACCGGACCGAAGACCTCTTCCTTGACGATCTCCATGTCGGGCGTCACGTTCGACAGCACGGTCGGCTCATAGAAGTAGCCCTATGTTAACAAAGTCAAGCCACACAGCCACCCGAAGACAAGTCAGCCGTCACCATCAATAGTGTCACCATCCTCACACACACGCACAATCAATCAAGACACGAACCTCAAGACCCTCGGCGCGCTTTCCGCCGCAGCGCACCGTCGCGCCCTGCGCCTTGGCGCGCTCGACCATGCCATGAATACGCAGCAGGTGCTCCTTCGAGATAACGGTGCCCATCTGCGTGCTGTCGCTCATCGGGTCGCCCAAGCGGATCGTGCGCACTTTGGTGACAAGACGATCGACGAACTCGTCAAAGATCTTCTCGTGCACAATCAGTCTCGCACCCGTGACGCACGTCTGGCCACTGGCGATGAAGCACGCGAACGCGGCGCCGTTGACCACTTCTTCAATGTCCACGTCGTCGAAGATCACGAGCGGCGCCTTGCCGCCCAGCTCCATCGTCGAACTCGCGAGGTTGTGGCCCGCGGCCGCCGCGACCACTCGTCCAGTGGTGGTGCCACCCGTGAAGTCGATCTTCTTGATGCCCGGGTTGGACACAAGCGCAGCACCAGCGACGCTACCGAGCCCAGGCACGCAGTTGAGCACACCCGCGGGCAGGCCGGCGTTGTGGCAGAGCTCAGCGAGCTCTACGACCGTGATCGGCGCCAGCTCCGAGGGCTTCACGACCACCGAGTTGCCCGCAGCAAGAGCCGGCGCGATCTTCTTCACGGCGATGAGCAGCGGGTGGTTCCACGGCGTGATCTACAGTTAGCATCAGCATTCCACACAAACAAGCGAGTACATAGATCAGCACTCGCATGGCACTGCAGTGTACTAGATTTCGCAGCACCTGTCCGACGACTCCCAATGGCACGCGCTGCACGTAGTTGACGTATGCGCCGCTGAAAGGCGGCACCGTGCCTTCGGACGTACGGATCAGCGCCGCGAAGTACTCAAACCACTCTAATAGACAACAAACAACACAACGATATACACACACCGAATGAAAACCTTCCTTCCAGCATTGTGCGTTGTTCATCCACAGCGACAGGCGACAGGACGGATCTTACCAGGGATGCGCGTGAGCTGCGCGCGCATTTCGCGAATGGGGCGGCCGGTCTGCAGACTCTCCTTCTCGGCGAACTCGGGGATGCGCGCGCGCAGCGCGGCGGCGATGTTGTGCAGCACGCGCGAGCGCTCGGTGGTCGAAGCGCGCGACCATACACCGCTCTCAAAGGCCGTGCGGCCGCTCGCGACGGCGAGCTCCACGTCGTCCTGGGTGGCTTCCGCGATCCACGCGAGCGGCTTCGTCGTCCCGGGGTTCTCCACGGCCATGCGTGAGCCAGCGACGCTCGATGGCACCTGCTTGCCATTGATGAAGAGTCCGTACTCTTCACGGTGGAAGGGGCTAGCAGTAGCGGTGGCGAGGTGGCGTCGTGCGAGCGCATTGTGGCGGCCGAGACGGTGCATCACCGAGCTCTTGGCGGGGCGTGACCACATGCTGCGTTGGCTTCTGTCGCTGCAGGCAAAATTGAGTTGTGGCAGCTGAGTGAGCAAATGCACATACACTGCTCTGCGCTCGCAACGGACTCAACTCACTTGCACGCGTGAACAACTCGCGCCTTACGACTCCCTTATGATGCGAATGCAGCGCATCTTCCTTTCGTGATGATGATACAGCTTCTGTTGCTTGACTTGCTTCCTAGAAAAACCGCGTCGAAGGTTTACCTTCGTTTCATAGATTTCTACAAGTGATAAATTTTCAGTTTGTTTCAACACCGCTTTTGTGTGCATTTGTGCACTTAGCTTGTCTCTAGTATACTAACTCGGCTTCAAAGGGCTTCATTTTCATATGGAAGCTGTGTTTTGATTCAATGTTACCTATTTATAGAATTTGAGAGGTGAATGAAGAAAAGAACAAGTGCTTTTTCACGTAAGACCGGCCATTTTCATACAGTGCTGCTAAAAACTATAGACACACCCATACTTTTGCAAACGTGCAGCAAAAAATAATTTTCTGAAAACAAAGCTCGGGTCAAAGACTTTAGATATAAAGCCCACTCATCACCAAAAAACACTTTTTCAATAACACTATTTTTGTAGCCACGAGAGAACAAAG
>JAASGT010000537.1:0-22330 GCA_023334315.1 Globisporangium alternatum
CTCAAATTTTATATCCAAAGAGAGCGCAATGTGCTCTATTGTCTATCAAAAAATCACGCTCGCAAACGCATTATTGAAGAAAAAATCGACAGTTTTCTGATTTATTAACCCTGTCCCTAACTTTTTGACGCGCACTGTACTACTTTTACTTTAAGTACCGTTTATCATACCGATATACCAATCAACCCTAATTCTTGTATGCAATATATCGGTACATTTCGGTACAGCAAGTGCATTTTCGAAGAGCCATTCGAACAACGACAGCGGACCCAAGGGACGACTTCCGACGACGAGATGGGGCTCGGCAGCATGGCGTACTCGCCCGAGAAGCTCGAGAAGCTGCTGCGCGGCGCCAAGGTGACGCAGCAGAGCATCCAGATGGTGTCACACTGGATGTTGGAGAACCGCGCGTTCCTGGGCGAGATGGTGGACAGCTGGACGCGCCTGCTACGCGAGGGCGACGCCAACCACCAGATCGTAAACCTGTACATCGCGAACGACGCGATGCAGGTCGGCGCGCGCAAGTACGGCAAACACATTGTCGAGGGCTTTGAGAGCAAGCTGCTTGAGGTAGCCGAGTTCGTGATGGCAAGCTGCGAGGAGAAGGTCAAACGCTGCCTCATGAAGATCGTGGGCATCTGGAAGCAGCGCAACATCGTCAACGCCCCCTTGCTCCAAGTGCTGCAGAACGTCTGCGCCGGCAAGCCCGCAGTGTGAGTGCCGCTTAATATGACAATGTGTATGCTAGTAAACGTTGCTCTAACGTGTAGTTAACGTACTTCCTTTCAGCGACCCAGCGGCGGAGGCTGACGCGATGGTGGATGTCGTGCGCGACGAGCAGGCCGAGCGCACCGCGTTTCTCAAGCAGCTCGTGAGCGAAGAGTCGATAGAGCAGGCGCTCGAAGACATGCCCGAGATCGCCGAGTCCGACTTCACGGCCACGACGTCGCAGCGGCTGCAGAACCTGAGCAGCGCGACGATTAGTGCGGACTTGCTGAGCGACCGGATGTTCCAGTTGGAGTCGAGTCTCAGCGGCTTCCACCAGGCGTGCGAAGCGTTTCAGGCCAAAGAACGATATGAAGACAATGATAGAGAGACGGACTTTGAAGTGGTTGGCGCGAGCGCGGGCGACATCGTGTGGGAGAGCATGGAGCCGCAGGTGTTCGACCTGGACATTGAGAAGAGCCGCGACCACGTGCAGCAGTACCGCGACAACCTGGAGGAGCAGAGCGTGAAGCGCGAGGAGCTGCTCGAGCACCTGCAGCAGCTGGAGGTCGCTGATTTGTTCCCAGAGCCGCTTTTTGCTGAGGCGAATGCGTCGATGGACGCGCTCGAGGATCAGTGTCGCGCGCTCGAGAAGCTCTACTTTGTGTGCACGGACTCAGAGACGATCGAGAAGCAGCGCGAGGCCGAAAGGCAGGCGGCGTACCTCGTTAGCAGCCACATGAGCAGCTCGTACAACGACAGCTACTCGCACAGTACCAGCAGCAGCCACCACCACCACCAGCACAGCAGCAGCTATGAGTACCCCTCGTACTCCAGCAGCAGCAACAATCGAATCCATTCGTACCAGAAGAGCGACGCGGACTTCCACCAGCGCTACAATAACGAAGCAACTGACAACACTCCTGTGCTGCGTCACCACAGCAGCACTGGCTCCAATGGCAACGTCAATAGAAGCAGCTACTATGGAGACGACGACCGGTACGGGGGAGAAACGCACAGCAAGCGGCCGAAGCTCCAGCATTCGCACAGCATGAGCGAGACGAGCGACGCGTCAAGGTCCAGATGGCAGCCACCGCAAAACGAGTACCGTCCGCCGTACCGCGACGAGAACCGCTACTCGCCGTCGCCCTCGAATGGCTCGCGCCAGCCATACCGAAGTGGCAGTCGCTGGGATATGCGTCCTGACCAGGACCGAGACTACGATCGCGACCGGCGGTGGTGAGATTGAGGTTTCAGAGATTCAGGGAGGCCTGGGATAGGATAGTGAAGTGGGGGTAAGTAATTGTAGGGGACGAGGAGAGGACGAGCTGCTGCTAGGATAGCGGACGATACCATAATGTTATTATCACTTGATACCTTTGAGAGGGCGAAGGATAAGGTAGTGAACGATAGAACTGACTGGCTTCAGAGTCAACAGCTCCACAGTAGTCGGTCGGTCCGTTCGTAGTCAGTAATTCCCGTCGATTCTCCTCTCCCACACACTTCAGTACCCACGTTCCATGCACCTCTCTTCATGTTCGCCTTGTCGGAATGAAAGCTCGCCAATAATTTCAACTGTTTCTTCATCTTTCTCGGTTTGTCTCCGTCTTTTGTCTCTCTCACGTAAACGCTCGTAGTGTCCTTCTCATCTCGACGGTTATCTCGTAATCAAAGCTCCACGATCTCTCCTTCCACTTTGACCAGATCCTGTGGCGCAGGACGCACTGCATGGCGCGTCGTTGAACTCACAGACGTACTAGTAGCAGGAGTGGAGCCAACAGTGGCTGGCGAAGAAGACACCGACGGTGATGACAGCGAGGCGGACGGCACCGCCATCGGGTAGCTGGCTGCGTTGTGCATGTTGGCGAACGCCTCCTCCTGCCGCGTGAACTCCATCATGCGCTCCCTCTCCGCCAGCTCCTTCTGCTGGCGCTGCGTGAGTGGATTCTCCGTGGTGCTCCGGAAACTGGCGCTGTTGGTCCGCGTTCTCCCGGCGCGCAGCGGTGAGCGCGGCATCTTGTCGCCCAGTGCAATCAGTTTCCCCACGGGCGCCTCCTTCGCATCGGCTTCGGCCGCAGTGTCGCTGCGCTTCTGGTTAAACAGTCCCATGAACGAGCTGGAGATCGACGACGCGAGCCTTGACATGTGAAAATTCGTCACTTCACCGACCGTCGGTGATGCAAAGTACGTGTGGCACGTGCCGCAGCGCAGACACGCGGTGGCCGGCGGCACGAAGCAGACGGTCATGCAGCCCGGACACTTGACGTTGATGTTGACGCCCATGTCGCGCGCGAGAAAGTTCGTGGAGTCGCGCAGGTCCGTGCCAAGCTTCTCGAGCGTCGAGCGGATCGTGACATCGCACTGTACGCACTTGAGGTTCTCGCCGTCGTTCAAAAAACCGCACTGCGGACAAAAGATCTGCGACGGCGCCGCCGATGTCACGACCGAGTAGAGCGGCACCTTGCACTTGCTGCACTCCTTTACGCCCTTGCGGTTCACTGTTGCGCTGTATGCATTGCGATGATGATAAGCAACACATAATGATAAGAAACGAATAGGCAATCGAGTCATCGACTCACGAACGAGCTTTGAACATACCAGCCGCCGCATTTCCAGGAGCCGTTCGCTTGAATGTCATGGGTCGGCGGCTTCACGTCCGCTCTATAGGACATGCAATACAAGTCATTCGTCACTTAGCCCATCATCGCATTCAAGCGCCAAGCCAACGTTTCGTACGCGGCAAAACGCACCCACAGATTGCGCAGACCGTGGCGTCCGCGGCATTAATGAACGTGCTGCAGACACAGAACCACAGCCACAAGCAGAGTAGCAGCACGCGTGCGACTAATTAGACATTACATTGCTAGTAGAACGAATGCAATGTGTGCGCCTGTACACAGCGGAGTGCAAGGTGAGAAGCAAACAAACGCACCATGTCGCGCAGACAACTTGCAGTCCCTTGGAGCCCGGCACGACACGCGGCGCGATCGCCCTGCAGATAGCAAGAGAGTGGCGCGTACACCAAAGTACAGTCAGTCTACACACGTGTGCGCAGCAGAGCGCGTAGCAACATCGACACAGAGAACGCGCACATACTCGTGCGGTGTTGCAGCAGCAGCAGTGGCGCTCATGTTCGCTCGAGAAATGCGGGCGAAAGAAAAGTGCGTTCTGAGAAAAAACATGCCACAACTCGTTCGATTTGACAGCTTCAGCAATTTGATCACAATACATTACACATTTTTTACAATGATTAGCTTTGTTTTCAAGTATAATGGTGGAATTATAATACTAAGTTCTGAATAATTGGAATCAAATTGCGCTGTTTCAAAGAGTTGCATAAACAATTCTACTCTTAACGAAAGCTTTGTAGGAATAAATCACAATGTATTGCTGTTTTCCTAACAACTTCGAGCCCGCATCCTTGATGCAGCGGAATGAAAGAAGGCGACCATCGAAGCGAGCTG
The DNA here is from genome assembly GCA_023334315.1 of Globisporangium alternatum. Classification (NCBI taxonomy): domain Eukaryota; phylum Oomycota; class Peronosporomycetes; order Pythiales; family Pythiaceae; genus Globisporangium; species Globisporangium alternatum. The sequence continues at coordinate 4,170 of JAASGT010000537.1, forward strand.
TAGTCAGATGATATGCAACTTCTTGTCGTTGCCGAGCAAGTGCTTGATGTCGAGGATCGTCATGGTCGTGAGAGCGTCGTGCACGACGAAGTCGGTGAAGCCCTCGGCGCTCGTGGAGAACTTGCCCGGCTCGGCCTCGTCCACGAGCAGAATCTTTCCCACGCGCGACTCGGCGTAGATGTGCAGCTGCTGCTCGTAGATGCTCGTGCGCGTCTGCTGTTGCTGACCCAAGTCCATGACGCGTGCGCGCACCAGCGAAGCGGAAGCAGTCTTGGCGGCGTCGGCACCTGGCGGAGTGTATAAGGCGATGGACGTGCGCTTGGTGGACCCGCGCGCGGAGCTCTTGGTCATCACGAGCCTGATGGTCTGCGCGTGCTTGACGGGTACGCAAAGCTCACGGGCTCCTTGGAGAAGCCGCCGTCGTGGAAGATGTAGTCGCCCGCGAGGTGCACGAGGTCACTCGGGTCCGACATGTAGAGCTGCTGCAGCACGGAGCCGAGCGAGCAGTTGGTCGTCGCGATCTCTGTTCGCGTCCACGAGCTTGGGTTTCAACAGGTCGATGCCCAGCGCCTCCATGGTCACGAAGACGTCCCAGCCCACGGCCACGTAGTGCTGCTGCAGGAGCTTCAGCACGCTGTTGTTGGCCACGAAGCGGAACTTTGTGAGCAGCAGGACGGAGCCGAAGAGGAACCCGAAGAGCGTGAGGAACGAGAGGATCACAACCAGGTCGCAGATGATCTCGTTCCCACAGAAGCCCGCGAGCCCCAGCGAGCCGCCCAGCACGCCCACTTTCAACGACGACTGCAGCTTTATGAGCGTTGGGTTGCCGTGTACCTTGAGGAAGACGTACAAGAAGGCGCAGAGCAGCAGGTTGTAGACCTTGAAGCTCAGGAAGAGCGCCGAGGCGTCCATGAACCACTCGATGAGGTGGTGCATGTGCGACCGCAGCAGCTTAAGCGTCCGGAGGCTGTGCAGCGCGAGCTTTGTGCCCAGACACAGCAGCGAGTGTAGCAGACATATGAGCCACGTCATGCGCGTGAGCGCGCAGCACAAGAACAGAAAGTTCTCAAAGTTGATCTGCTTGCGCAGCATGAACGTGTCCATGGCGTAGACCACGTACGTCAGGCGCACGTTCACGAGCGCCTCGAGGATGTTGAGCGAGATGTAGAGCCAGTGGTTGAGCCAGGCGTTCGAGGCCACGAGCAGCGAGCCTTTGAAGCGGATGATCGCGTGCTCGTCCTTCACGAGCATCGTCGCGAGTCCCATGGACAGCAGCACATAGCGCAGCAGGCGCTGCTCCTTGACGAAGCGCGTGGCTCGCGGCAGGTACAGCACGGCCTTGGAGCGCAGCAGCGCAGCCGTCACGCCCTGGAAGATCGTCACGATGGACACGAGCCCGTAGAGCAGCGTGACGAGCGTCGCGAACCAGCCGCTGCTGTCCACGCCCACGCCCACGTTGGTGGCCTAGTCGGCCTGCTTAACCTAGAAGAGCCCGTACTTCATGTCGGCGTTGCGCAGCAGCGGCAGCGCGAGGCACTTGCTGCTCTGCAGCTCCAGGTGGTAGCTGCCGTCGGCCCAGTACGAGTACTGCACGAGCAGGTCCGTGACGTAGTCGAAGGCGCGCTCGGGCCGGCCGAGACACTTGAGGAACGGCGCGCCGGATGGCACGCGCTCGCGTTGTTGCTCCGCGCCGAGATGCAGCTCTTGACCCAGTCGGGCTTGAAGTTGATCACGGAGCACCGCGGCGCCGAGATGCTGTGCATAAACACCTGGATGCGGCGCGGCCCTTTGCCCCAGAAGTCGTCGTAGAGAATCGCCAGCATCGGCGCGTTCACCAAGTTGATATGCATGCACGTGCTCCTGTCCTCGTCTAGGTTGGCCGGGCTGCGGCGCCGCCATAAAGCGGAAGTCGGTGCCAGCGCGCGTGAGGTTGACAAGCATGCCCTTGTCCACGAGGTCGTCGCGCAGTAGGTTGTAGGTGATGCGGTCCTCGACGAACCACGAGAGCACAAGACCATACTTGTCCGAGACGTACACGAGCAGCGCATTCTCCTTGAGCCCCGTGAAGATCGTGAGCACCGTCGACGCGATGTTGACTGCGAGCAGCAGCAGCCGCAGCGCACTGCACCGCAGGGCCATGTGGTCTCCTCCTCTTAGTCCGCAACGCTGCTTTGTTCGAGGCGTTCATTTTCGGTCTTCAGCTCAAGCCAAGTAAGCAACGACCTCGACGACTCATCCCTGCAGCCACTGTGTCTAGAGCAGTGAGCGAGCAAGGCGAAACGACACCCTTTCGTGAGATGGAGGAGCAATTTTCTGGAGGTGGACGGGTTTTGTTTACCTGATTGAGTATTCGCGCATGTTGAGCACTTCACAACCGCCGTTCACTTGGCTTGTTCATTTTTGTTGTTTTCAACTGACAAACGCAAGCAGTCGACGCTTGGCGAGGTCGAAAAGAAGCGAGTACTTGGAACCTTTGCGACAGGCGTCAAGTTGACCACCCACTCATCAACAGCATTAGCCCAAGAATCGCTTACGCTTGCGAGTCTGGCTCGCAAATGTAAGCGATTCCGTCTCTGTGACGCGTAAGCACCGAGAGTTTCATCAGCAGGCTCACGCCAACAATACTTCAGCTGTTTCGCCCCCACCACACTTCAAAACTGCTCGCGACCAAAAAGGCCGACAACTGCTGACGTCAAGCTACTGAACGACAGAGCAGTCAGTTCGATCCTGTACTTCGAGTACAAGATCCACCAGCTGGTCGACTTGGTCGAGGTCCTCCCAGGTGATCGCTTGTGAGGCCTACTCTCAGCGCTCACATGGGAGTCCCGACTTTCGATATACATAGCAACCCATGGCTGTTATTTCTCACCGGACTTCACACCGCGTGTGGGCACTGAAAGGTCGCGACGGCTGCTTCCGACCAGTCGCTTGGCTTCCGCAGTCGCACCAGCCCTCCGTGGCACCGTGGACGTCGCAGCGTGCCGAACATGCCGCCGAAGAAAGCGCCATCGAGCCTCGCGAGTGCCAAGTCGCTGGTACCGACGGGTAGCACCGCGGTGCTGAGCAGCAGTCGCCCGCCGTTGCATCCGCTCACTCTGCCTACGAGCGACTCGCTGTCGCCACTATGGACGCCGAGCTCCCGACCGCGAGAGCTTTTCCCCGAGTGGCCGTCAGCGGCTGTGCTAGGTAATGCTCATGTGAGCTTGGTTTGATACGAAAGTGTCATCTCTGTGTGGATACGGATGTTGAAGCTGATACGAATTTGCTTGTTCTCGATACGTTGGTTTGATACTTTTGATACTTGTGAAGCTGCGGAGAACTGGTGCACCCCAGAAGCGCCGTACGAAGACCCGCTACAGCCAAGCGAGCTACCGCTACCTTGTGAGCATGAGAAGCTCAGTGGTATCACGTGGAAGCGGCCGTCGCAGTTCTTACCACCAATTCCAGAGCCAATGCACGCACAGAGCACCCCCTCACCAGCTCCAGTGGTAGTACCAGAACTCAAGGCTCCCGCAAAGAAAGGCGGTATGGCGGCGGCGTCAGCAGCAACCAAGAAAGGAGGAGCTGCTGAGCCTGAGCCTGTGAAAAAAGCGCCACCAAAGCACGCCCACGTACGTATGCGCATCTTTACAAAGCAGAGAACGAGTTGAATGAATATTATTAAGTATCAAAGACGCGATACCTTTTGTGTGGTATCACTAGGTGTTCTACTCGGACCCGCACGATCCAGACCACGGAGCGGAGCACAAGAAGCCAGCAGGAGCCGTTCCAGCACCACCACCAACTCAAGCTGGCCATGCGACAACAGCAGCTTCGCATCAGTCGCATCCACATAGCACTCAAGCAGCTGCAGCAACTCATCTGCCAACCACTGGCCACCAGGCTGCTGGTGTTTCTATTGATCATCACCACATCCCACGCGACTTTCGACGCCTCTGGAGCGTCGACGAGCTGGAGGAGATTGCCAAGTGGCGGCTTGAGGAATCGCGCATACAGTTGGAGAACGAGGCGCGCGAGCGCGTGTACATGGGCTTTGAGGACGCGATCGCGTATATTGTGAACGAGCGGCCGCGTGACTTTGCCCAGGAAGAGGACGTGGACGCCGATGACCTAGTAGACGACGGCCAGGACGACGATGACGCTGAGGGCTGCTCTAGTGACGCGATCAGCAACGACAGCTCGCCGTGGGGCGTCCTGCCGCCGCCGCGTATCGAGATCGCGCCCAATGCGATCTGCAGACCTGAGTCCCCTCATGGAGACGTGGTGCATGGGGGCATGGCGTCGCTGCTGCGCATTGTCGAGCAGCTCTTTGATCTGTGGACGCAGAGCCGCGAGATCAATGCGGTCTCAGCCACAGGGACAGTAGGAGACCAGCAGCAGCACCAGCCACCACCGGCGTTCCTCTGGCGCGCGATCTACCCGCAGGACGCAAGTGGGACGCCGATCTACAACTCAGGCGGCAAGTACTCGGTCAAGCTCTTCGTCCTTGGCAAGTGGCGCCGCGTCGACGTTGACGACAGACTGCCCGTTGACGCGGAGGGGAACATTGTGATCCTCACGAGCGCCATGAGGAGCGAGATCTGGCCCGCGCTGCTCACGAAGGCGCTCTTGAAGGTTGTGCATTGGCTACATGGCGGCATACTGTCAAGAGAGGAAGGCGTACGCGACACAGAGCACAGTAATGGGGCTATTCGAATGGTCAACACAGTGATTTCAGCCCTCACGGGCTGGAAAGTTAGTCGCTGGCAGCCTGATCAGTGTATCGGGAAGAACGCGAGTGAGAGCACGCTGCAGCAGCTACTGGAAGTGAGGAATCTGTTTTTTAGGTCTTTCTATCATCTTGTTGACGCCTGAGACTCTCGTATGGACTAACGTTATGTACTTTGTGCACTGTGTGCAGTTTGTTCCGTCGAACCACGTACCAGACGAGTCGTCCGAGTCGAGTGGTGATAATGGCGAGCAACTGCTCGAAACGGATGGCGACAGCGGAAGTTTGCAGTCTCCACACTCTCCACCTGCCGCGACAAAGCAGTCACCGGTCTCTACGGTACGACAAGCACCTGTCCTTGGCCCACAATCGTGACTGTACATTCATATCAATTGGTAATCGTTGTGTCCTCGTGTTTGCCATTATTGTAGAAGCCCCGAGCGATCATCTGCTGTGGCTCAGTCCGAGGAACTTCCGCTTTACACTGTGGTGAAGCCGCGTTGGTGACTGACGTTGTGGGCGACACAGAGAACACGATGGTCAAGTTCACGAGCCTCAGAGGTCCATCCAGCGTCCCAGAGGAGCTCATCGCCATCGACAGACTCGAGTTTCTGCTCATTCACCCTCCGTTCAAGCATAGCGACCTGCATCTGCAGCATTGGACTGTAGCGAAGAACGAAGCTGCCGCTGCTAATACTGACGACCCGGCTCATGCGCTGCTCTGGACGCCATTTCCCAACCCCATGACGCAGTTTGCGCTCTTGAAGCTACCAAAGAACCACAAGTATGAGGAGCAAACAGCAGGCGATGGCTCAGCTGAGAACGGCGACTATGGTGATGCTCTTACAGAACACCACCACCACAGTCCACCGATGGAAATGGTTTTCACACTGACGCGCATCCCGCCAGTGAATTCTTCAGCCAGTACCCATGACAGTCGTCTCAAATCAGCCCAGGAGCTCGCCAAGCACGTCCCAGATGTGGATGCAAATGGCAGTCTCGTCCTCATCCAAGAATTGCAAGGCCAAGCTTCACAAAAGTCAGCACCACCACCGATGGTTGTGACGCTCAACACTAAGACATCCACGCGCGTGCTGCTGCCATCGCTCCCAAACGGCGGAGACCACGTGTTTCGTGTACTCCCACAGCAAAATCTCTGCTACGGGTATGCACTGCAGATCGAGTCGCAGGAGACAGTGGATTTTCAGGAGCCGTCGACCTACTGGCGCAACGTCTGTGACGTTCAAGTGGTCAACAGTGACGGCGTGTTTCCTGTAATGCTGCCGAATTCGTGGAACGTGCTCTTCAAGCACAACGTCGAGCTCACTGTGCCACAACCAGCAGCAGCTCATGAAGCTCATCAACAACAGCAGCCTCAGCATATTGAGCTTTACGTGGACCTCCATCTCTCGGACGCGATGCTAGGGCCGTACGTTCATATCGCAGTCGTCGACGACACGACCAGCAAAGTGACCAGGCTGAGCTCTCTATGCTCCATGGTCCCACTCCCAATCAACGTTAACAACAGCGACGCAGCACCGACCACTTCGCGTGCGTTCACGATCATTGTCGATTGTGCACCGCGGAATTTCCACGTCCAGGAGGGCAAGTGGCACCTCACACTTGGCAGCAGCTGGTTGTTCAAAGCCTCGTCGTCCCATCAGATGAAGCTCACGGCCTTTGAGGGCGCGTACGAGGCCAACAAGCCGCTGCTGTGCTTTCGCGACGTGCTCACGGCGCCGAAGAAGTCGATCTGGACTAGCTTTGAGCTGAAATTGTTCTCGGCAGAAGATAATGATAGTGGTGGTGGGGCTTCCATTGACACTATCACCGACAATCTCGCGGTCAAGCTCGAGGTGATTGACTCTCTGAGCGATCAACCACTCAGTGAGAGTGTTGCGTTGAAGAGTGTGCGTTTGCTTCAGCTGCCTCGGCGCATTCAGAATGGAGGATCAGAAGATCCAGCAGACGACGGCGGGTACATTCTCCAAGGAAGTATCGATCGGTTGCGGTGCGTTGTCCCCAGTGAGTTCTGTTCGGTGCGGCCTTTCCGGAACCGCGTCGGTGCGCCTCCAGTGGCTAAGGCCAAAGAAAGCGCTGTGAAGGAAAACGACGACACTGGCGCTGGTGACGAGACAGACTCAACATCAGCAGAGATCCAGACGAGTTTCCCGTCGGCGCGAGCGCAGAGCTGCGTCAAGTGGCGTCTCCACTGTTGGAGCGCAGAAGACGTGAAACTCGACGTGGATCGCACGAAGGAGCTCAAGTTCGAAGCGATCCGTGCGTCCTGGGCTGAAGCAGCCAAGGATCGCGCTTTATTGACGAACGGCGCAGTGTCGCGACTCATGTTTCTAGGGAAGACGGACGCCGCAGAGGTCAAAATCAGGCACGACGGAGTCCCAGACGAGCTGTCGAAGAAGCTCAGAGCGCGCACTGAGTGGCTCGAGACAGCGGCTGCAAAGATGACGGACGGGGTTTACCTTGAGCAGTGCGTGCGAGTAGGCGCCGCTGACAGATCGACAGGCGAGCGCATGAAGACACCTGATGATTTCCAGGAGGAAGACCGCTTGCTGAACGAAGAAATCGCTGCTTCGCAGAGCCAATTGGCGCAGAAGCAAGAAGACCGACTTGCTGCGAGGGAGCAGCGCGCGCAGGAGGTAAGGGATCTGGTGCAGTCGCTCAAGGAGCAGCGCTCGACGGCGGTCAAGAAGCGGCTGAAAGTGTGGCAGCAGCGTGACGCGATCCTCGCGAGTTCTGGTTCTACTAGTTCGTTGTCAACTACTGGCGCTTAAATTGTGTCTACTCTGGACGAATACGCAATTTAAGACGAAAACCGACTGACATTAAGAAGATTAGCAAAAACAATACACAATTCTAGCAGATCAAAACACTTTAGATTTGGTTGTGTTAGTTCGCTGGCCTCAATTTCATCGCTCCTGCGGGGGCCTTTACTGGGTTATGCACTTGTTGATTGATTTTTCTTGATTTCTTCACTCACTTCACTTCTCGCTTCCATTTCTTCTTCACTCGCTTCGCTTCTCCACTCACTTCACTCGTTCGCTTCGTTTCTTCTTCATATTCACTTGTTTGTTTCTTTTTTCAACGTTCGTAGCTCGTCGCGCCGCACAAATCACCCTTCATTCGGAAAACTCGACGTCGCTCTCGCTCGAGTCTTCAGTTTCCATTCTCCACTTCATTTCACTTCACTCGCTCGCTCCGCTGCTTCTTCACCTGCTCTGCTTCTCCGTCGCCGCGCACTTTGTGTCGTGTCGAAAACCGTGGACGATGCTGACAACTCCGAATGTTTCCAATTTCCAATTTCATTTTGTCAATTCATCCTCCTCACTTGATCACTCTTCTTCTCTCATTTCTTCACCAGCTCTTTGTCTTCGTCGTCTTCAGTTCCCGCAGACTTCGTTTAAAAATTGTAGTTCGCGTTTTGCAGGCGCTTGTTTCGTTGCTTCGTCGCTCGCTCGACTGGGTAATTTCAATTCTTCGCATTTCTTGATTCTTGCATTTCTTGCACCCAGACGAAGACCGCTTCGCGCCGCGCCTGACTTCCATACTTCGCATTTTCTCCGCATTCTTCACTCGACTTGGCTCGCTTGATTTCGACTTCTTCATTCTTCTCGACTTCTTCATTCTTCACTTTTTCGTTTCACTTCTTGAAATTTTCTTCTTGGACTTCGGGGACTTCGCTCGCTGTTCACCAGAGTTCTTCACTTTTAAAATACATAACTTGGAATTCATCGCGTGTAGACTTGGACTGGAGGTCGGTCATCAGAACTGCTGGCTCTTGGACAGATCCATCGCCGCGACCGCGTTCTTCAGGCTCGTGGCACTGCCCCCTGATCCGCGGTAGTCGCTCTGCTTCAGACGCTTCGTGCTGCTGCTGCTGCTAGAGTCCACGCCCCCCGTACGCGCGCGAGCCACGCCGCCTTGCGCACTCGACGTGACGAGTTTCTGGCGGGCGTTGGCGCCAGCAACAGCGCTCTCCACGTCTCCGTCGTCATCATCATCATCGTCGTCGTCGTCATCAAAGTCGTAGCCTTCAACAGATCCAACGGCGTTACCTCCAACAGCACTACTACCAACAGCACTGCCAGCAACTCCCGTGGCTGGCGCCCGCGGGAACGGCTGGTTGCGCTCAAAGTAGTGCTTGGTACACATGCTGTCGATGCGTCCGGTCTTGGAGCACTCGGCCACGATGCACTTCTTGTCGGCGCCGTGCGTGACGCAGTACCCAGCGCGGCGGTCCGTCTTGTTGCACCCCTCGACCATGCAGCGGCGTCCACCGCCATGGGCGCGACAGAGTCCCCTTCCTTGACTGCTCTTGGTGCAGTTGGCGATCGTGCAGCGGCTGCCGCCACCATGCAGCTTGCAGAGACCACGCGACTGCGCCGAGTTGTCGCAGCCGTCGTACTGACAGCGCTTGCCGCCACCGTGGCTGATGCAGTAGCCGCCGCCCTGGTCGCTGAGTCCGCAACCGGAGAAGCCGCATCGCCGGCCACCACCATGACCCTTGCAGAGCCCACGCGAGCGCACTGTGCGGTCACACCCAGGCACAGAGCAGTCTTTGAGCTTCTTGTTCTTGCGAGCGCGACCCGAGCCACTACTGGAGGTCGTCGAGCTCGAGCGCGTCGGCGTTACACCCGTCGAGGATGCGGGGCTCTTGCTCGAGGCGTCCGGCAGCCGCGTGTCGATAGGCGGCGGACGCGTCGTGGCCACTGGCTGGTTGTTGCTACTGCTCTGGACGATACCACCACTACCAGCACGAGACTTTTTCGCTTGCACCTGTTGCTGCATGCTCTGCTGCATGGACGCGACACTCACAACCTGATGAGACTGGGCATCGGCCAGCTGAGTCACATTGTTGCTGTTGCTACTATTGCCGCTGCCGGTTCCCGCCGCAAAGCCAACAACATGGCCCGATCCGTGGATGAGGCTCGTGATCTGATGCGTCGCCTAGAGACACATACAAATAAATAGGACAAATCAACATTGTCAGCAACCAGAAAACCCTTTTCCACACAAATGATCAGCACCAGTATTGAGACGTACCGGTCGACAGATTGGACAGACGAGCTTCTCGCCCCAGTCCTGCAGACATGAGCTGTGGAAGCGGTGGCCGCAGGCGTGCGCGACGCGATCGCACTGGCTGCCGAGACAGAGGCTACACACGACATCGCTCACACCACTTGAGCCACCGCCACCACCAGTAAGCGCGCTGGACGGTGGCGCTTGGTATATCACGCCACCACCGCCGCTGTTGCTGTGACCACTCGACGTATCTGCTCCAGAGGATAGCACCACTGTGTTCGGAGAAGTCGACGAGTCTGCGTACAGGGCCATGGCGCTGCCACCGCCACCGCCGAAGCCCTTCGAGACCGCTGAGGACACCTGCTGCTGCTGGTGTGGATCGTAACCTAAGGACGTCGGTACGCGCGGATCTAACATGTCGCCACCGCCGCCACCTGAGTCTTTGAGGCGACTCGTCAGCGCCGCCGCAGAGCCAGGGAACAGGTTCGGGACACGAGACGAGGAGCCGCTGGTGCCGCCAGCAGTTGTCAGCGAATAGCCGTTGTTCATGCGCTGCAGAGACGAGGTGCCGAGGTTTGAGGGCTCATAACCACCGCCGCCGCTGCTAGATGATGAGGACGACATGCCAATCGTTACAGCGGGCGATACCAGGTCCATGCTCGGCTGCGAGCCACGATGATGCACGTTCTGGTACGGATACGAGCCACCACCACCACCGCCACTACTCGACGTCGCAACTCCGTAGGAACTCGAGGGCAGCATGCCGTGAGACCGGAAGGCCGCCGAGTGCGGGTTGGCGACGTCCAGAGCCATATGCTGCTGCTGTTGATGCTGCTGTTGTTGATGCTGCTGGTGCACTGTGCTCTGCGCGAACTTGAGGTAGTTGTCTTGCTGGCGATCTCCGTAGGACTGCAGCCCCTGGTTGCCTCCGCCGCCACCGGCCAGGAACGTCGCGTCCTGCGTCGGTGGCGGCGCTCCATAGGATCCGCGGTACTTTGGCGTCACACCTGGGCCTTTCACAGGGTCATGCTGCTGCTGCTGTTGTTGCTGTTGTGGCATTGCGTCAGGCTGCGTCGCAGAGCTCACGAGCATACCCAGCGGATCTGCGCCGTATCCCTGATGCTGCTGCTGTTGCTGTTGCTGATGCGGCTGCTGATGATGCGAGTGAAGTCCGACGTGGCCCATGACCACTTGCTGCTGCTGCTGGTACGCGGCGGCGGCATTGTAATGGCCATAGCCGCCACCGCCACCGTAGCTGTACGAATACGCGGCGGGGCTTGCGGCCTGCGGCTGGAAGTGTTGCTGCTGCTGCTGTTGCTGCTCGTGCGGCGCAAAGTCGAACTTGAGCTCCCGGTCCTTCGCCTGCGGTGGCACCTGTTGTTGCTGCTGCTGGCCACCGTAGTTGAATGCACCACCAATCGCGTACTCGTTCGCGTAGTTGGGCTCGGCACTGCGCCCAGGAAACCTATTCATCCAGCCATTCAATCAATGGTGCACAACAGACAGACGGAGGTGCGTCAACACGCATTCAGTCAGTCTTTCAATCAGTCGTCGACACCTTTTCCCCACAGCCGCCGAAAGCGTCACCAAACCCTCTTCCATCCGTCCTTCTTATCTCCACATCATCATCAACAGACTCAGATGCTGGCTGGACGGAAAGATACGCTTTGGGGGGGGGGGTTCGATGTCGATCTCATAGCTCGCTAATGGCTCCATTCACGCAGACAGTCACATGCGCGCTTACCGTTTCCGTTCGTTCGCTATGGACGAAGATGAAGCCATGGCTGGCGGACCGGAAGCTCCGCCGCCCATTTGCGCCATAAGCGGCGCGCCACCACGCGCCTGCTGTAACTGGTGCACCTGCTGCTGCTGCAGAGTCCCAGCACCAGACATATGATGATGCTGCTGGTGGTGATGCTGGTGAAGACTATTGCTGGAGCTGTTAGCGCTGGAGCCATTGCCGCCGCCGCTGCTATGGTGCTGGAGCGCGTGCGGAGGTGTGAGCTCATTCATGCTCCGCTCGTCCGCGCCTGCGTCGTGCCGCCGGTCCTCTCTCTTTGTCTACGCCTGCGTGCGTGCGCGCGTGAATGCAGATGGATCGGATGGATCCGTCCGCCTCTGCTCTGCTTCCCTCTCTTTTTCTGGACTGCGAACGGCTGGCGTCTTCACTCAAGCAAGCGGACCTCGCGCCATTTGAAAATCAAAAACCCCGCATACCGTAGGTAAAGGGGGAGGGGGGAGGTAAAGTGGCCCTTTTTTGACGCACTAACCAGCCAACCAGTCGCCGGCGCACTTAGGGGGAAGGGTCTAGTACAGCATTAGGATCACCTTAGTTTACAGTCTTTGCGTCGTTATTATCAGGTCTACATTACCTCTATTGATTAATATGAAATGCAAATAACATCTTAGATATTATATAAAGGTTACTATTTGTTAAATTATTATTGGTTGTTTACAAAGAGTATTATAGGAAATAGAAAAGTATATAATAGCAGAACATCATTGTTGTAGAGATCTTCAAAACAGGTCTTATTCACAGGCAAAGCGATGGGCGATGACCAGCTGCTTTTACTTTGTGCTGCCGCTTTGGCTTTGCGTTCGAGTCTTTCGACCAAATGGTGGGCAAGAGAAATCTGTGTCGTGGTGGCCGCACTCGCTTCTTCCATGGAGAGCGGAAGTGCGCTGGAACGAGACCGGAAAGCGTGCGCACGCTTCCGCTGATTTGTCACCCGGTCAGCTGGCCCTGCACGCAGTGCGCGATTGCTTAGCACGCTCGCTCTCTGCGGACGGATTGAGAGGGCGTGGAGAGCTCGCGGCGGGGAACTGTGCTGGTGACGGCGGCGGCGAGCGAACAACGGGCTCGTGTCGCGTAGGTCTCCTTTTGAGCTGCGCGTCTATCCAAGTCCCCTTTGACAATGAGAATCTCTCGAGTAGTAGCAACAAGAGCCAACACACACGAAGAGCTCAGTTGCTACAACTCGCTTACAGGTTGACCTGCGCCTTCCTTCGTAAGCGGCGGGCTCGCTGGATTCACTCACGTCCGTCGAGTTTCGCGTCACGCCGACCAGCTGAGCTCGCTAGCCGACGCTCGACCTTCTGCTCGGCCGACTCACCCGCACACCGCAAGAAAGGGACAAAGTAGTACACTCACTCGTGACGACAACGACGACGGCATCCCTTCGAGTCTACAGTAACGCCATCGCACAGCTCTGCTTGCTTATGCGGATGATTGCGAAGATCCTACTTCGCGGCAAAAAGGCGAAGGTGGCGGTGGCGGTGCGCTCCATCCCTCCTCCTCCTATTAACGTCAATCGCGCCTGACTCATAGCTCTTGGTGGAGCGGGAGAGAGAGAGAGTGCTTCAAAGGATGCACCGAAGTGTAGCCATCTTCGTTTTTGTTGCAGGACATGTCACTTCTTGCACATCAACACACTAAATTGAATGGATGGATTCGGTTAAATGGATGCCGTGCCCGAAAAAGGCTCAAGCAAAGCTCAATGCGAGTAAAATGAGCGCGTATCGGTGCTGAGGCCATCGCTGGGTGGACTTTGTGTACATTTTTCACTGCTCATGCTCGATTCGAGTCGATAGTTCATTCTGGGACTGTGAGACTGCAACTGGCAGTTTAGATTCTCATGGATTTAGTAAGTGCAGAGTCTCCGGTGCTGCATTTTGAGTTAGCGTATCCGCTGGACCTGATAATAATGCTGACTAACGTCCAAATGGGTTCAGGATTACTTGGAGCTAATTTTGTTTCTGTGTCACGTCACACTTGCTCGTTCTCGCTCGAGAGGAGTAAGACAACGGACGAAAGGGGTCGGCGGGCGATCAGTGATGACGCCCACGAGCTGATCAAAACTGGACGGAACCTGACCACACCGAACGTTTTTTCTCCTCAGGCTTCCGTTGTGTGCCGAAGACTTCGGAAAAAGTGGACTAGGCTCCGTAAATCGGAGGTTCTCTGGTTGCACTTTGTTTTGCTTTTGAATTGCAATTTCATTCAATCGTAAACACTGAACAACATCTTCACTCGGTCCTTGAATCCACGGCTCTGGTCACTGCTGCCTGCCACGATTTCGACATGCGATTTCCTCGCTCCTTTCATTCGTATGAGCTGGATGAACGTGTCACTCGATCCTCCTATTCACGAGCGACCAGCTTTCGATTCTGAAAACGTCGCTGTTTTTGTTCACCACATCCTTGTCAGCCGCAAAATCATTCGAAAACCTGAATTTTCGAGCGTATCCGATAAGACTGAAGCAGAATCATTCGAAAAGACAGGATTTTCAAGCAGGAGTAAGTAACCCTGCTCCTTTCTGCAGATCCCAGCTGGTCAGAACCCTCAACAATCCTGCCCCTTGCCAATCAAACCTCTTCTCACACGCGAGCGAGAAGTTTCAGAATTCTTACGAGGCCAGCTTTAGGGTCACGGCCCCAAACGTCAGAGGCTGACGCAAGAGAAAGAGAGCGGAGCCCATCCTAAAACGCTTCTGAAGATCCTGAAACACTTCTGGGGTGACGGGCAGCGCGAGGGAGCCGATTGATTCATTTGTGGAAGAGAGGGAAGTGTAGCCATGGCTTCACAACGCGTGAATTGGATATTTTGCGTGCAAAAGTTCGAGCTCTTCACTCTTGTGAGTTGTTTTCAAGCTTCATTTGATTACTTCTTCACTACTGTACCGACTGGCTGGCTTGCTCACTCAAAGCAAGCAAGAAGAGAGAATGAGAGGTCTTCTGCGAGCAGCTCAATCGCAACAGAATACACTTGAGAGCGTCCATCACCCTGACTCACCCTGACTCGCCAACGAACGAAAGATGAAACGCTGGTCGGACCGTTTTGCGTTTCACTTTACGACAGAAATTGTCGTCGTCTTTCTCAGACCCACACCCCTGCCGTTTCACGTTTCTTCGTTTCCATCTGGTCAGCGTGCATACAGACCACGAGCTCAGCTTACTCACTGCCATACCAAACTCCGATCTCGACTCGCACACAAAGCCAAAGAGGAGAGAGGCTCAGCGGTTCACGTTTCTCCTCATGCAGCAGCATTTTGCGACTCGGTGGTTGGGTTTGAGACTCGTTGTGTTGGAACACGAAGGCACGCTGCACGCCAGACTGTCGCCCAGGTGAGCTCTCGTGACAGCTTTTGTTTGCTTTGTTCTGGCGCACGACGCTGAAGGACGGGATCGCTCACATGGTGTCACGTGAAAGCTTCTGGGTGGTGATTCAGGCTGCTCATGGTGGTGTTTTTTGTGCTGTGGTTGTGGTTTCACCATCGCAATCACTGACGGAGATGGTCCCAATCACCTATTTGCACAGCAACAACAGGCGTGTGTCACCACTTTCACGCATGTTACAAATGACAACAACCGACAACGAGAGATCCATCACAAAAGTGCATCAGCTGCTCACCTTTGGTCGCTTTGACGGCGTTCTCGTGCATGGGCGCGCTTGTGCGGCATTCTCTTGCATCTACCACAATACACGCGATGGCAGCCACATCAGCACTGCATCATTTGAAAGCGCAGGATTGACACGCGCAAGAGTTGAGTACACCAGCGAATGGTGTGCAAAGATTACGACAAGCACACAGCAACACAAGTAAAGCAACACGGCAGACTCCTCATAAGCAGATTGCGCTCGTACCTTCTTGGCGCTTGTGGCGGCTGTCTCTGGCAGCGCGTCACTGTATCAGAACTGCAGCCTGGGCAACCTGAGCGGATCTGCCGCGCTCTCTCACCTGTCATCCGCATGGTTGCTCCTTGCGCTGCCTGGTGGAGTGTTCAGCGCTGCTGCCGGCGGAGAGCTTGTCTGGAGCGTGTTCGTGCCTTCTTTCGTTTGGTTGTCCGAAAACAAGTGGCTTTCACAAAGTGGTAGGTATTTTGCCCAATCCACGAGTATCCACCGGATCAACACTTTTATGACTGCAAATGTTAATATAGGGTAATTACACTTATTTGTTAGGTTCGCAAATGACCGTTTTCTGAAAATTCAATAATTGTACTATTTATTAAACCAAAACAACTAATAAATTCAAAATATTAAATTAGAGAACGGGAAGCTACCACCTGTTTTGTGATTTCCAGGTGTCATAGTTTGTTCAAGAAAAGAGATTTCCTGTAGATTTAGAAGTGTAAGGACAGCCCTAGTTGCTACTGCAATCTTAAGGGCCCTTTTCAACGGACAACCGATAAATACCTTTGCTGCTGCAGGCGAACAGGAGTGGATGAGCGGCATCGATGCGGCAGTTGCTGCAACACGGAATGGACATGGGCGAACGACGTCGACTTGGCACTTGCTAGAATGAGGGTGAGAGCTGTCGCCAGAAAACGCTGCAGAACCACCCTCCTATCGAACCGCGCAAAACCCAGACGCGGATCTCCTCAGGAAGCAAGCGAAGAAGGTGACGGCTTGCGCACCTTGACAAGGGCGGCACTCCAAGCAAATTTGATCCCGACGAGGTCCTGCGCTGGCCGGACAACTCGCAGCACGACCTCCTCAACCGACTTGTATCTTACTTGGACATGACCGATAAGACCATGAACATCTGTGTATTCGTAATCACCTGTCACGAGCTCGGAGCGACTATGCGTGCAGCCAAGGAATGCGGTATCATCGTACGCGCCGTGATCGATCGCGCCAGTATGGAGAACCGAGGCTCCCAGATTCGGTCGTTCGTCCGAGCCAGCATCCCGGTCTACGCCAAAGTTCAGTCGGTGTCGATGCACAACAAGTGGGCTATACTCGACGGTGTGATCAAACTGAACGATTCGTTCAATTAGTCTAAACGAGCTCAGCTCGGAGAAGAGAAGAGAACATAGAAACCAGAATCAATGATCCGATGACTCCAGAGTTCGAGGAGCAATTTGAGGACCTCATGAACGGATAGCGACTCCTCATCCTGGCCGATTTTTCTGTTGATCCTGATCAAATCGTTTGCACTTCCTGCGGCTGCGTCAACCGAGTGGACAACACACCAGATCCCCGTTCCTCATTTCGTGTTTTCACCACCAGATTTCCGCTGCGCGTGATACATTCTCCTATTTGCTTTTGCTTTTATAATGAGTTGTAAAAAAATACATCTGAACAATTCCGATCTGTCGCTATTGAGCTGCGCCTCGGAGGCGCTCTACAAGCTCCACGTACTGCTGAGAGACCGCAGCGACACCGTCAGCAGTCAGATCTGACGATGAAGATTCAGAAGAAGTATGGCCAATCCAGTTCCGCGTTGGTTTCGGTTTCAATTGTGGTGCCAGTGATGTAGTGAATAAAACCCTGAAGAAATCAAGAATTGCGAGCGTGGGGCTTGTTAAACAATTTCAGATAGCCAACGACTTATGAAGTATTCTCCCCGGTTGCAATACTTCGACTGGTCCAAATTTCGCGTTTGACCCTTGTGTCAGTTGCTTTAGAGGTCAAGTGTACAAAAGGCGGACTCGATTGAATACGAATTGCAAGCGTGGGCTCACTTTGAACGAACAACGTCGAGAAGTGATCAAAGTCTCGAACTCTTCATCAGATCTACCGCATCCTTGGAATTGCCTCTCAGAATAATAATGTTGTTACGAAATCATGAATTGGAGTTGTCTTAAGCTACTCTCATTCCGCGGTAGCACGCCTCACCACATCTGCAGTCGAACCAGAGGCTGAGTTCATAGCCCACCGTTACTTTGTCCCCTGCGGCTATTCCTTTCTAACCACAACTGCAACTACCACCCTAGTTCTACTGCGCAGCTCGACAAATTCGCAAGTCACGTCGCACGAATGATTTGCGAAGCGGAATATGTTTCCACGCTCCATTGCGTCAATGAAAATCTGGCATCCTCTGACATCTCGCAGCTGAAGAGCTATCGCGTATGAATTAGTCTGAGTTGTGTCCGCCTCGAAATTGTGCGTAGTTAGAACACCAGCGTACTGTCCGAGCACTTCAACAACCTGGAAATCACGATTGGAGACCACTCCAAGTCCTCGCGTGTTTGTGCACACCAGATGCAGGTCGGCCACCAGCGTCAAGCGGTTACTACAGTCGACCTCGCGAAGTGCGCAGATCTTCTGCTCACAACAAAGGCCGGAGTTGTAGTTCCAGCATTCCTCGACGGTGCATACGTCTTGACACATGCAACGTCCAATATTATCGCCTCGCCTCGCCTCAGATTGTCAACTTACCATGAGACCAACACGACAAGCGACCTTCTGTTTTTTGTTTCGGGTCGATACACTAAGTAAACCTAGCGCACCTGACGACCTCGGAGTAGGCTTCCCCGGGCACCCGAGCTCGAAGAGCCAAGGTGAGTAAGTGTTCATTCTTCATGAAGATGTTGCGCGCGGCGTTCACGTCTCGGTCCATCGTCAGATTGCACTTCGAGCAGTGGAAGACCTTCTCGTGCGTGATCTTGCGGTTGATTCTCCCGCATC
>JAASGT010000538.1:0-22303 GCA_023334315.1 Globisporangium alternatum
CACAGCTGAACAAGATGAAGCGGAAGATCACCTCATCACGTTCTACCTCGGCAAGAACCGCTACTGGTCGTTGCCAGGCATCAAGTTCAACCGCTGGTACTTGTTCTGCGCAGCTTTTCTCGTGCAGTTCTGCATCGGCTCCCTCTACGCTTGGTCGGTCTTCAACAAGCCGATTGATAAGCTCATCTACAACGACACCAAGGCCGAGAAGGCTGTGAACGCGTTCTACACGGCCGTGGGCGTCTTCGGCACCACGAGCGCAATCATGGGACCGTGGATCGAGCGCCACGGACCTCGCGCGGGCGTCATACTCGGCACCAGCGCGTTCTTGATCGGCAAAATCATCACCTCCGTCTCGCTCCATTACAAGTCCATCGCTGGCGTCTACATTGGATACGGCATCTTCTGTGGCTTTGGCATGGGCTTGTGCTACATCTCGCCGGTGTCCGCGCTTCAGAAGTGGTTCCCAGACTATCGCGGCACGGCCGCTGGCTTCGCTGTGGGCGGCTACGGTGCCGGTTCAGTCGTGTGGAGCAAGGTGTACCTGCCGGTCATCAACTCCGTGGGCCTGCCCTCGACGTTCCTGGTCATTGGCTTTGTGATGGCGACGACCATGTTCCTGTGCTCAATCGTATTGCGCTCGCCACACCACGAGTTCACTGTCGCCGGTCTGAACATCCACGGCGAAGCGGTCGAAGACGTGGACGAAGCCATCCGTCGCGGTGAGAAACCCAGCGTCATGTCGTCGCACGAGTACGAGTCGATCACGACACCGTCGGCGCGTGACATGCAGGAGGCCGTCGAACCGACCACGAACGCCAACAGCCAAGTGCGTAAGCTCACGCTCATCGGCGCGATCAAGACGATCGACTTCATGTTCATGTACATCATGTTCTTCGCGAACCAGCTCTTCGGGCTCATCGTGCTATCCAAGCTCTCGAGCATGTGCGTCGACCTTTTCGGCAAGACCCCCAGCCAGGGCGCAAACATCGTCTCCATCAATGGCGTGTTCAACTGCTGCGGCCGTTTGCTGCTGCCTGCGGTCTCGGACTTTTTCATCAAGCTCTTCAAGGTTGAGCCAGCTACGGGCCGCAAGATGATCTACCACTACACGCTCACGTCGCAGGTGATCATCGTCGGCACGCTCCCATACGTCATCCGCCACAACATGTACACACTCTTTTGCATTGAAGCGTTCATTCTGACGGCGAGCTACGGTGGCGGCTTTGGTATGATCCCGTGCTTCTTGACCGAGATGTTCGGCGCGTACAACATTGGTGCCATGCACGGTCTGATCCTCACAGCGTGGTCCATCGGCGGTGTCGTCGGAGGTATCTCGTTCAACAACGCGTTCCACCACGCGACTACACATGGCACGACTATCCCCGAGGCGTACATCTCCAACTTCCACAAGATCTTTGTGGTTGTCGTCATTGGGTTCTTCATCGTATTCCTCGTGCGCACGAACCCGATCGACCGCTTCGCGCCAGGCTACCGCTACAGTGTCTGCGGCAAGCCGGTGATCAACATCAAGTCCAAGAAGCAGCAGCCAAAGGAGGACCCGAACGCGCTGCTGAGCCAAGCTTAAGCAGACGACGCTAGTCAACTCCGACTTGAGTCACCGATGCCAGAGGCAATTCGTATCTTTAGTGTGTATTACTTTTTTAACGTCACGGAAACACAGACAAGCGTTCTTGCTGATCACATCTTTCGTGAACACCAACCGTCTTCCACTTCCAGATGCTGGTAGACATCACTCAGCTCTAGAAAATGGCGACTCAAAACAAATCTTCACGTTAAAACTGCACATGCATCTCACATGAAAAACACCCACTAGGGCAAGTGGTCGCGACAGAGCCACCGCGTGCTGTCCGAAGACGCTTCACCGTCCACTTGGCACTTGCGTAGCACTGTCCAGTCCGGAGTGCTTCCACCCTTCTTCAAAAGACGCGCCTGCACGCTGTCGCCCGATGTCGCGACGATCTCAAGCAGACTCTGCACGTGCTCGCGCTTCTCTTGGCTGAACACGAGGCACTTGACCTCGTCCAGCACTTGCTGCGCACTGGCCCTATTGCCGGTCGCGAGCAGCTCCTGTAGCGGCGTGAGCATCATCTGCGTGAACGGACTCACGGGCGCGACCGTCATCTTCTCGAGCGCGCGGTAAAAGTTCATGAGCTCGGACCACTGGCGCTTGCCCAACCCACTAACCTCGGCGATGTGCTGATCGGAGAGCACAGCCTTGGCTTCCAAGAAGAGCGTCGTCTCCTGCACGAGCGGTACAACGAGCGACAGCAGCGAGGGCGGCACGGCCACACGCGCCTTATAGGTGCCAGTGCACTCGCAGGGACGATCCAAACTCTCACTCGACTCGCACATGAACAGTAGTGGGAACATGAGCTCCTGGTCGCCGGGATTCTTCTGCATCAGCTGCTTCAATTGGACGACATAGTCGTCGATTGACAGACAGCCGTCGAGCCCGATCTCCTTGGGCGGCAGGAAGAGCCAGAGGCTCGGTGGCGTGCGCTCGCTCAGCACCATCTTCTGTTGAGAAGCGCTGTTCATACCACCATCGCCACGTCGCTGGGACACGATCGTCGGACGTGCAGACTGGAGCGACAGCTCGTGCTCGTACACCTGGAAGACCGGGTGACGCAGGATCGCGTCGATCCGCGGCCGGAAGGTCGGCTCGCGCTGCAAACACTGACGCACGAGGTCCTTGACGTCGTCGTGTGGCACGTAGAGCGCGATGGAGCGCTCAAAGTTGAAAGTCGACTGCGCAAGTCGCAGGAGCACGTCGGCGGGGTGGTCGCAGCCGCTGAACTCGTCCAAGTGCTTGCCACTTGCGTACATCTTGAGAATGATGACGCCCAGACTCCAAATGTCGAACGCGTAGGACGCCGCAATGGGCTCAGCGCTCATGCTACCTTCGGATCCGTCGAAGAAGCCGTCGCAGAGCACATTCCGAGCCATCTCGGGCGGGAGGAACTCGACCGACGCCTGCGTGTAGCCGTGCACGTCGCCCTTGAAGCGCGTCGCGTGCTCCAGGTCGCGGAACTTGAGCTTGTTGTTGTCGAAGACCACGATGGTCTCCATGTTGAGGCTCCCGTGGATAAAGTGGCGTGAATGGAGACACTCGAGCGCGTGAACAACGCGACTGAGCTGGTGGACGACTGAGAACTGCGACGACTTCTCCATCTGACCGCGCACAACATGCAGGAACGTGGTCGACGTGCCCATTTCCATGACCAAAGCGGAGCACTTGACCTTGTTGAGTGTCTTGTGGGTCTGCACGTCGACCAGTTGTGGCACAAAGGCAGTGCACTTTGGCTCACGCTGCAGCAGCTGGAGCATGCGGTACTCCTTCGCAGCGTAGATCGCGTCGTGCTCGACAAAGAATTTGAGCCAGAGCTTCTTGCTCGCGTCGTTCGCGGGGTGACACTTGCAGATGAAGCTGTACTGAGTCTCCTCTAGCATCCCGACACACTCGAAGACCTGGTCGTTGATCGTCACGTGTTTGTTGCTGTTGTTACTCTCGTCACCGTTCAAAATCGCTTCGAGTACTTTCCGCAGCTTCTTTCGCGCGGCGAGACGGTCGTCCACGTCACGCTTCTCACGAGGCTCGTCGAACGAGAAGTTCGCGACACCAGTGAGCGACTGCAGGCTCTTGCTCATGATGAAGCCCTGTGCTAGCACAGGGACGTTGTCGCTCGGCGAGCCCATGTTCGAGTAGACGCCACCACTGTTCTTCAAGGTGTCGTAGCTGCTGCCTCTGATTGGAGTTGCAGGTACAGAGAACGAGCTCATCGCGCTTTCACCCCCGTCATCCATATAGTCCCGAGTCAATCGCAACTCGGGCGGTGGTGTTGTCATGGAGCACTCGGTCGCGCCCGAGCACGATCCCCTCCGTCCCATGAAGGACGAGAACTCTTCCGCGCCGAGTGATGTCCAGAGCGATCCCGGCGGTCGAAGCGGCTTTTCCATCCCATCGGATATCACGCGGCTGGCCGCCGCGCTTTCGTTCAGGCGACGGCGGCGAAAGAAGAAGTAGCCGATCGTGAGCGTGATGAGGATGCCGCAGGAGAGCGAGATCGTGATGACGACGAGGAACGAGGCGTCGTTTGCGCCTTTGCTGTTGCTCGCTGTCACCGTCGCACTCTCGTCATCTTTTGATGGGGCGGAAGTCTTTGGACTTGACGATGGTGATGGAGTCGCTCTTCGAGTCTTGGAGCTGACGGGCGCTGGTGTTGACGTCGTAGAGGTACCTGACGTGTCGCCATCGTCATCTTGATCTGAGCCCGAGTCGCTGCTGCCTGAATCTCTTGCTGAGGACGTCGTGTTGCTGCTGCCGCCAGGAACAACGAACTCTTCGTTCGTAGCTGTTGACGCAGAGTCCGGCGTCACACAGACCAAGAAGGTCTGGGAGAGACCCTGGAGCTGCTTCATATTGCCGTCGGCACAGTCGCCACTCGACATGATGTTGTCGATCTGTAGAGTACCTGCCTCCATCCACGTCGCCAGGGTCTTCACTTCAAATTCTGACACTGCGATGCGACTGAATTTGTTTAGCCGGGCATCGAGGCTAGTTGAGAAAGAAAGAGGATATCGTCAGACGGTGAGTCTAGTGACCCCACTCATGCAAGCAGTGCAAAGATTCCTTACTTGACGACAGTGCTGGGCAGCGAGTAGAAGAAAGCCGGGATATCGTGGAACGCGTTGGTGTGCAGGTCTCTGTAGCAGGCACACGAAGCGATTAGAACTCGGACTTTCACACGAAAGTGAGAGGCAAACTTGTGAATCAAAGCACGCACACTTGGACGATCGCTGACGACGAGATGGGTGATCCATCCACCATTTCGATAGAGAGCTGCTCGAGTGCGCAGCCCACAATCGATCTTGTTCCCAGCAGTAGCACGTGTGAACAAAAAAGTGACTCAAGTTAGACTCGACTTCGCATTCGACATACTCGCTTCGATGCTGGGTTAGCACGTACATCTTCTTGACGGAGGGCGGTAGCACCAGGTGGAGCTCGTGGTCGGCGAGGGGGATATCGTGGAGCTGTCTGTGGAACACAACGGGGTTCAGATGAGCGTTAGCAAAAGAAGAATGACCGCCTGCATAATACACGAAGGCACGTACAATACTTCGAGGGCCGACATCTTTGCAAATGCGGTGGGGGAGATCGTCACTTGCAGTCCGTGGACCCACTGCGGCGCTGCTGCCAGTGAGCTACACACAAAGCAATAGTGCATCAGTCAGTCACGCAGATCACAATACGTCATGCAACCGTTGTCACTTACAATGTGGTGAGCTTGGTCGAGATGAGGTCGTTCACGTGATGGAAGGCAGACGAGAGGTAGATCTGCGTGGGCGTCTGCGACTGCAGCGCGACAGAGTTGCCCGGGTCGACGAACAAGTTGGTTACTCGGCTTGGGTCGAACGAGAGCTTTGTGGACGCCAGCGAGTCGCAGAACACGCTCCACTTGGTTGTGGACGCGGCGCTGAGTGTGGCGCGATCACACACGAGTCCGTCTGCATGCACAACCACCAGCAGCCACGGCGCACTCGACAGCAACGACACGATCACGACAAGGAGGGTGCTACAGACGCCATCACGACGCACGACACGCATGGTCGATGGACGCGACGAGGGGGTAGTGCTTGCTCGTTTTCTAAACGATTCACTAGTGAGCAGTCAGCAGCAGCAGGAGACGGGGGCTGAGATCCAGTGCGGTCGCGAATACAACTCGCCATGGGCGTGATCGCGGTGGAAAAGCGTCGAATGCCGTGTAGAGGCCACTGTGAATGCTCGATTTCTCGACGGAGTTCCATGGAAGGAAACACGTTCTTAGCAATGCATCAATCAAGGTTTGGAGACACAGCGCTTGACAAAGCGTGGTCGGTTGGCAGTCTGAACTCTTGACACGTACTTGACTGCTGGCGGCGGGCATTCGTTCATGCACTCGCCTCTGCGATTTTTCTATCGTTCTCCGAAAACCAATTGCATCCGGTTTCACAAATCGTTCCGCTCGTGTTCCCCTTTCGTTCGTGAGATGTCGCGTCGCCCCCGCAGAGTGGTCAGTCCATGTTGTGTGTAGTGATCTCAGACGTCCTCGTGCAAATGGCTTGGAAGTTTACTGGCTCCCCGAAGCCTCGGTGTTGGTTGGAAGACTTGGAGTTCTATCGTAAAACCTGAGCAAGATGAGGGTTCAGCACCACAATTTTTTCGAAAAGCATGGAGGGGTTTTTCTTACGATGCATCGAGCCCAGCTCTCTTTGCTCAGTGTGGGACTGACGTCACCTTGGAGAGTACTCAAGTCGAACGTGGACGCTGTGCACTTCAGAATGCTGCGCATGGCTTTCAGGGCGGCGAGTGACTTTGTTGCTAGACACGCACTCAAAAGTTGAGCTTAATCAATTGAACTCGGTCGTCATTGACGCACATTTGCATGCTGCATGACGGCGAGCGCCCTCACCCATTTGCAATGCGACGCGACTAGCACGAATCAAAGGGCATGAAGCAGGCGATTGTGCTTACTGCGAGGGTCATGAGAAGCTGACGGGAGTCTGCAGATGAAGCGCTGGATACGAAGGTGGTGGTTGTGGTTGGACTCAGCGTAGCGGATCCGGTGTTGTTTCCACTTGACAGAGCTGGTGAAGTTGTCGCCACAGCGGTTGACACTGATCCTGCGTCGCTCACTGTGCTCGATGACGAATCGCCTTCGTCGTCCACCACAAGATCGTCGTCGGCATCTAAATCCGTGACGCAAAGCACGAAGCTCTTGACGCTCTTCGCCGTCTTCACGCCATCATCACACACGTTCGAGTAATCAGTGACCGACGAGAGCTGGAGCTTTCCAGAGGCGAGCAAGCGCAGCAACCGTGCGTACCGACGGACACTAATCCTGAGAGGCGGAAAGTTGACCCCAATCATGATGACCCTGTTTACCTAACCAAACCGAAACGATGAGCTCGATTGCCTCCTACTCACTGAAAGAAGCTCGTGTTTGTTGCGTACCTCTCGGATTTGTTGGTCGTGAAGATGAAGTCAGGGAGAGCCACGAGATTGCTGAAGGAGAGATCACTGTGAAAGAAGTGTAAGTCACAACGCATTACATTACGTAGAGCTGCTCAACCATTTTCAATCAAGCCGACGCAAGTAAAAATGGTGAACTTACACTCGCGTCAGGTTGAGCGCGCCGTTCTCCACCTTCACGTTGAATCGCCCGAGTTAACACTTGGTAATTGAGAGCTCGTTCAGCGACGCTGGGATGACCCACTGCGAGCTCTCGTTCGTCACATTGAAGCCCTCCAGCGTGCTAAGAGTTTGCGTCAGCGGGTAGTGCGCCACTCGCCAGCTCATTTCGCGACATGGTTTCAGTGTGATATCTGGGGTAGAGTCAGAGCAAAGCTCATTGGTCTCTGAAATGGACGCAATCAGTACGAGCACTTCGATTTCCATGATGAGCACTGCAGATTGTAAATGGCATACGTCCGAGTTGCGCACAGTGGACGGTTTATGTAGTAACATATCTCTGCAAATGTGGCACAAGAGTTGGTCTACGTGTTGTGTGCCAGCCATACGCTCGGGGAGTCTTTGCCACGTTTGTTGAAAGAAGCTTTGCCCCATATGTTGCACGATTTTCACTGACGTTTTCTATTCTCTTTTGAGTTAGTTCATCAGATGTCAATCGCAACGAAACAATCAACCTCATGGCAGAGCACACGAAGATATTGTGCAATGCACCTTTCATTCCGGCACACTTTGAGCATGTGTGGAGTGGATCCTACAGACACCAAGTTTCGCTCTGACTTACACCACGCCCTGGCGGAACATCGCCTGCGCGACACTCAAGAAGCCGGTGATGTTGGCGCCGATGTGCAAGTCGCCCGGAGCGTTGAAGTCTTCAGCGGTGGCCGCAATGCGGTCGTGAAGGTCGTACATGTATTCTGGCATCAGAAAAAGAAGAGAAACGCGTCAGATACTGCAAAGTCCAAGAGGTAGGGATACGCAAATTGCACAACGCTTACCCTTCACAATGGAGTCCAGCTGCTCTTCCGAAAGCTCAGTCGTGCCAAGACCCTTGGTCGCCAGCGCAAACTGCACAAACAATTTGGATAAGTACTTAGGCAACTCACAGCGATGCGAACAAAACAATACCAGCAAGCTTACCGATCCGCTGTTGGACGCCTTGTTCGGTCCAAATGCGAGGTTGTTCTGCTTGATGAACTCAATCGCCTGAAAGAATTCGAAAACAACGACAGAAAACAGCAATTCAGTGAGACCACAGCACCAGCCACCAAAGTCCAAGCATTCGTTCACTTACATCATCGTTGCACGGAAGGTTGGCGCCTTCAAAGATGCCCTTGCATCCGTTCTTGATGAGCTTCTTCACATCACCGCCGTTGAGATCGTTCTGGATCGCACAAGGGAACACGTAGTCGCACGCAGTTTCCCAAATGCTTCCTTCTTCGGCAGGGTGGTACACAGCAGTCGTGGACGACATGATGTACGCGCCAATACGGGCACTGCGTTCGGACTTGATGCGCGTGAGCTCCTTCACGTTCTTCTTCGTGAACCCTTCCGGTTCCACCACGTAGCCATAGTAGTCGCTCATCCCAATGGGAATCGCACCGAGATCCAGCAGCTTCTCAGCCACACTGAGCGCGACGGTGCCACTGCCAGAGATCAAACAGCGCTTGCCCTTGAGCGATTCGCCGCGCGATTCAAGAATGCGGTTCGCAAAGTGCACGATACCGTAGCCCGTCACCTGCGGGTAGTAGTACTGACCGCCGCTGAGGATACCTTCGGTGCCAGCAGGGTGAAGCTGGCGGAGACGCTTGTACTGGCCGAACATGTAGCCAATCTCCTTCGGTCCAACACCAACACCAGCCGTTGGGATGTCCGTGTGCGGGCCGATGTAGTTTGCCAGCTCCGTCATGTAACTCTGGCAGAATCGCATCACTTCAGCCTCGCTCTTGTCGAACGGGTTGAAGTCCGAGCCACCATGAGCGCTACCGAACGGGCCAGCGAGCGCGTTGCGGAACACCGTCTCGAACGCAAGGAACTTGGCGGTGCCGTGGTTGGTGTCCGGGTGGAAACGAACGCCGCCCATGTACGGGCCGAGGGCACTGGAGAACTGCACGCGAAAACCGCGGTTCACGCGACTGTTACCAGTGTCGTCAATCCATGGCACGCGGAACTGTGTATCGTTGAGAGATGACAAGCACCACGTGAGTCTCACGAAGTACGAGCGCAAACACAACAGAGGAAGGGTTTAGAGTAGTTGTTACCTGGATGACACGCTCCGGCTCCATCAAGGTCTTCATCACCCAGGCGTACTTCGGGTAGCGGTCAAAGACAGGAACCACCGAGTTGACAAAGCTGGTCACCGCTTGCAGGAACCTGGCAGGACAAGACAGTGTGAGTTGACCATGAAGACATCAGTGTGCAAGGCTTCATATATCGATGACTTACTCCGACTGTTTGTGCACGACATCAAATGATTGAACAAGGAAAGAAAGCCAAGATCACTCGTGTTAGCTCGACAGTCCAATTGGAACAAGCAAACAAGTGCAGGTTTACCTGGTACGGGTCGCGACGCGTAGCTTCCTCCGTCCTGTAAACGTACATGGCGAATAAAGTCCCAGCGTGGTCAGCAATGCGCACTGTCATTCCCATTCGCAGTGAGCGACCACACAGACAGAGTCACGTACAGCATGTCGGCGGCCTCCTGTCCGTTGCGGAACTTCTTGTCGCCCTCGCGGCGGAAGAGCGGTTTGTTCTTCCAGTGCTTCTTGCCGTGCGTGGTGCCGTGCACGTCCGACATGAGCGACGTCTTGAAGCGCGCACCCATGGGTGCGAGCGAGAGGCCCTGGCGGCCGGCGGCAGCGCGGTGGAGCGACGACAGCATGTTGCGTGCGTGCTTGTCTGAGCCAAATGCGGAATGCAATGGCGCGGTGAAAAAAGTGCCATGGTGCACGTTGCAAGTTGAGAGGAAGGCGGGGCAAGCGGAAGGGGTGGTACATTGGCAATCGCCTCAGAAATCGCAAAATGGCGCAAACACTTTTGCTTCAGCGAACCCCCTCAAGTGGAAACCACATGGTTGCTTGGATCCACCACCAGATTTCTCGCAACACGTTGGGTTCTGCTGATCAATCGTGTTGAAGCAAAAGTGGGGACGGGGCTTTGCTCTACCAGCAAGTGGCGCGGGTGACGTGGGTGCGTGCGCTGCTTGCGTGTGAGTACGTGATTCATAAGGGTCGCTGCCATCATGAAGTCAGCCCCTCACGATGCTTTCGATACTGCATCGCCGATGTTCATCAGAGTCAACTACGTCGCGCGTTTGCATCGATGTGTGTGTCTGTATTCTAGTGTTCTTATGTCTGTGTGTAGTGTACGGTGTGAGGTTTGTCAAATTGTTGCTGCCACTTTGCTCACTCATGCACTGATCGAGCTGCTGCGCTCACGGTCAACTGGGGCTCGTCGCCGGATGCTACACAGAGAAGACAACCGGAGACTTCGGGGTCAGAGGCGGCGGCTGCTTACAAGAAGTACATGGCGGCCGTGACGGTGACGCTGACGGTGGCGGCGGCGACCGCAGCGGCACCCGACGTCGTCGATGGCGTTGGCGACGGCACGCTCTTGGGCTTGGTCGTGGCGGTGCTGTCGCTGGTGCTCGAGCCGGAGCTCTCCGTCGACTCGTCGTCCTTGGTCGCGGTGATGGAGGATCCCGCCGAGACGGCCGAGCCGTCCGCAGATCCGTCAACAGCGGCAGTGACGACGCCCGAGCCGGCAGTGGAGGCGGCCTGGTCGGCAGCGGCGACAGTGGCGACGGCGATGGCAGCGAGCAGGATGGAGAAGAGCTTCATAGTGTGTGGTTGGCGGTGGGAAGTGGCTTGTGTAGTCGCAAGCGAATGTTGGAATGAGCAACTGGCTCGGGGGCTCTCGCGTTGGGCGGAGAGCTCACGTGGCTACGGGTTCTCCAGTGGCGTTCATGAGCCAGCCAGCCAGTGTGCGCACTCTCTGCTTCGCCGCTGACTTCAAGTGCGTCCGTCCACAAGCACGTAGTTGCATCAGCAAGCACTGTAGCAGCAGCGCAAGTTGTCGACAAGCGCAAGTGTTGTGCAAATGTGTCTCGCTCGAAATGTTGCGTTGTTGCTCGACTGCGGTCGAGATAGCTGAGCTGGTGCATAAAAAGGACGATGTACACGCGTGTCATGTTGAATCAAAGAGCTGGACTCCGTACATCATGAGCAAGACTGACTGACTGACAGACAGGCAGTCCATAGAGATCCAAGACACATAATAAGCGTGTGTACACGCCGATAGCATTGGAATGGGTTGACTATGTACTGCCTCCTTGTGTGACTGCGTAGCACCGAATACTGCTGCGCAAGTGGACAGGCAGACGCAACGCAAGAGGTAGCTGTCGCAATTTGTATTCATCATAAACAAGAAAGGAGCAACAACTACACACAAATGCGCGTGCAAGTACCTACCGCACGCACACAAGGTATGGAGCGTTGGCGTGCGGATGTTTCTCATTACATGAACATGACGGTAGCTACCGCAACGACCGCAGCGCTCACCAGTCCTGCGGCGGCCGCAAGGCGCGGCGCGGCCGACTTCTTCGTCGTCTTCTTTGGCTCCAACACGGTGCCGCTGCCCGAGTCCGACGACTTGGAATTGCTGTCGTCCCCAGCGTCCGCGGACTGCGATCCCGAGTCACTCGGCACCCCGAACGTGTTGCCACCAACCGGGTTCACTGGCGCTGGCTCGATGATGTTCGGGTTGGGCGTCGGTGTCGGTGCGTTGTTGTTGTTGTGCGGGTTGTTGTTCTGCGGGTTGTTGTTTGCTGGTTGCGCGTGGCCGTTTGCGTTGTTGTTGTTCTGCGGATTATTGTTGTTGTTTGCTGGCTGCCCGTTCGTGTTGACGTTCTGCGGGTTGTTGTTGTTCGGTTGCCCTTGGCCGTTCGGGGCTTGCGGTTGTGGCTGGCCAGCATGGTTTGGGTCTTGCGCACTCGGAACTTGCGCTCCCGGGACGCCCGCCACTGCCGCATTCTGTGGTGACGCGTTGTTCGCACCAGGAGCAGCCGCGGTCGGAGCCGCAGCAGCGTTGGCTGGCGCCGCCGTGTTCGGATCAGCAGCAAGCACGACAGCAAGCGTGATGGCGGCGGCAATAGCAAATCCGAAGGCTTTCATGTTTGTTGCTGGGTCTCGACTGGAGGTGGCTTGTGTAGCTCTTGCTAGGTGAATTTGCGAATGGAATCTGCACTCGCGCTCTCAGATCGGCTTGTGGCGCTGTGCGTCCATTGGAAGAGCATTGGTGATGGAGAAGGCACCGGAAATCTCTGAGAACTTACCGCATCAAGTCGCAAAGCACCTTGTGCTTGTCTTTCGTCGACTTGGTCACATCTATCGTCCTTCATGATCACCTCAACGTCAGTCAGTTCTCAGCAGCCACCGAATTCCCCTTGAGAGACTCAGCTTGGATTGTTTCGTGAGATTTTCGGGTCACGCATCTGTTTGCTGGAGAATACGAATAGCTCTTGGTCAGGATTGATCAGAAACGCTCAGAAAGGTGCTGATTGGCAGCCAACATCTGAATCAGTTACAAACTGTTTAATGAAATAAAGTTAAGAACAATATGATGAATTGTTAAACTTGGTATCATACGCATCAAGAGCGACAGATTGCATTTCTGGGGACGAAAATGATCGCCCGCCATCAATCGCTTCTACGCCGCGCTCTGCTGTGCAGCACCGCCCCGACGGAGAGCGCCGTCCTCGCGCAGCGCAACTTCTCCTCATCCACTGCACCCCCTGCGGGCGTCGATGGCACCACGCACTTTGGCTTCCAGCAGGTGCGCGAGGAGGAGAAGAAACCCATGGTCGCCTCGGTCTTCCACAAGGTCGCGGAACGGTACGTGTTGTTGCGCTGTGTATCTTTGCTCGATGCTTCACTGCATAAGTTTGTTCATTGCTAACACTTGCTGTGTATACGTACATACAGCTACGACATCATGAACGATTTTATGAGCGGCGGCATGCACCGCGTGTGGAAGGATTCGTTCATCGACCAGCTGCACCCCGTGGGTCCGCTCAAGGTGCTGGACGTAGCCGGTGGCACGGGCGACATCGCGTTCCGTATCGCACAGCGCCTGTCGGCGCCCAAGAATGCGCACGGTGAGGGCTCGTCCATCACGATCTGCGACATCAACTCGTCGATGCTCGAGGTCGGCCGCGAGCGCGCGGCGAAGCTGCTGCCAGCGCAGAACCACCTGTTCCAGTGGGTGCAGGGCGACGCGGAGCAGCTGCAGTTCGAGGCCAACTCGTTCGACGTGTACACGATCGCCTTTGGCATTCGCAATGTCACACACGTGGACAAGGCGCTGGCCGAGGCCTACCGCGTGCTCAAGCCGGGCGGCCGCTTCATGTGCCTCGAGTTCAGCCAAGTGCCGAACCCGCTCATCCGCACGGTCTACGACGCGGTACGTTATGTTGCTGAGTGTTCTGTAGTAGTATGTGAGAATGATGAGTTGTTGGTTCTAATAGGGTATGATTGTTATTGGCTTGTGTGCTACAGTACTCGTTCAATGTGATCCCGCTCTTGGGCGAGAAGGTGGCGAACGACCGCGACTCGTACCAGGTGCGTTGGTGTACATTGCGTTCACGTATGTCTATGTGTGGTCCTAACAGCTTCTCTCCTGTGTGTTTTATAATGCAGTACCTGGTTGAGAGCATCCGCCAGTTCCCGCCGCAGGAGAAGTTCCAGTCGATGATGCAGGACGTGGGCTTCCAGCGCACGTCGTACACCAACTACACACACGGTGTCGTTGCGCTGCACTCGGGCTTCAAGTTCTAGATACCGTACCAAGTTGGCCAGGCGCCACCAAGAAACAAGACAAATACCATTTTGCAGTTTGCTGGGATCTCTCTCGCATGCTCCTTCTTCGTGCTTCTTTCTAGAAAGTCCCCTTGCCACCTCCGTCATTCGCCAATTGCTGACTCTCGATCGCTCTCGCGCGCGCAAAGTCGGCGCTCGCGCGCTGCTTCTCGCCCACCTTGTCGAGCAGAATGGCGCGGTTGTGGTACGAGTACGCGTTCTGCGGGTCCAGCTCGACCACCTGCGTGTAGTCGGCGATCGCGTCACGAAAGTTCTCCATCTTGGCGAACGAGTACGCGCGGTTGCTCAGTGTGCGCGTGTTGCGCGGGTCGATCTGTAGCGCCGTCGTGTAGTCCTGCACGGCCTCCTGGTAGCACTTGGTCTTGCGGTACGCGTAGCCGCGATTGTTGTACGCCGCGACGTTCCTCGGCTCGAGCTGCAGCGCCGTGCTGTAGTCGCTGATGGCAAGTGGGAACTCACCCATGTTGCGGTAGCAGTAGCCACGGTTGTGGTAGAAGACTGCGTTGCTGGGCTCCATGGCGATCGCGCGCATGAAGTCCTTAAGCGCCTCAAGATGGCGTCCCTGCTGGTCGTAGCACAGGCCGCGGCTATTGTAGCTGCTCGCGGAGTGCGGCTGCAGCTCGATGGCGCAGTCGAAGTCGGCGATCGCCAAGTCGATCTGCTTCATCTTGTCGTACGTGCTGCCGCGGTTGTGGTACGCGTTTGCATTCGCTGGCTCCACGCGGATTGCCGCAGTGTAGTCCTCGATCGCCTCGCCGTACTTGCCGAGCTTGTCATACGAGTAGGCGCGGTTGTAGAGCGACTTGAAGTGCCCGGCGTTGAACTGGATCGCGCACGTGTAGTCATTGATCGCCCACTCGAAGTTGCCCTGCTTGCGGTGGCAGAAGCCGCGGTTGTGGTAGAAGTCGGCGTTGTTTGGCAGCAGGTCGATGGCTTTCGTAAAGTCCGAGAGCGCGCCGTGGTAGTCGCCGCTGCGGTCTCTCGAGATGCCTCGGTTGTAGAACGCGAAGGCATTTGTGGGATCCATGCCAAGCGCCATGGAATAGTCGGCGATCGCTGCGTCAAAAAGCCGCATCTTGTCGTAGGCGAAGCCTCGATTGAAGAACGCCTTGAAGTGCCGCGGATTCAGCTGAATCGCCTTTGAGTACTCTTCTGCAGCTGCCTGGAAGTTTCCCTCTTGTCGGAACGCGAACCCTCGCGCGTGGTGCAGCTCAGCAGCCTCGAGTGCGGCGGGCAACGCCGCGACCACTGGCGTTTCCATGACGGCTATCGTGTTTCGCCGCTCCTGGGAGCGAGAGGCTGTTGGTGCAGTAGACGAGGAGGAAGAAGAGAAAGTTGGAAGCGCGTGAACGGGAATCGCGATAACAGGCGCCGCCGCTGGCTTTGTTGCAGAGGTTCTGTTGCTCGC
Source organism: Globisporangium alternatum (assembly GCA_023334315.1). Lineage (NCBI taxonomy): Eukaryota > Oomycota > Peronosporomycetes > Pythiales > Pythiaceae > Globisporangium > Globisporangium alternatum. The sequence goes on from JAASGT010000538.1 coordinate 15,314, forward strand.
CGTAAACGCTGTGGGTGGAGCTGAGGAGGCGACAGTCTTGTTGTTGCTGGTTTGAGCAGGCTCTCTCGCCACAGAACGAGCCATCATGCCACTCCCAGCTGCAGATGACCGTCCCCAGTGCGCTGGTGGAGCTGGAGGCGGAAACAACGGACTCTGGCTGTTGTTGTTGTCTTCATTCTGCTGCTGGCGCTGCGTGTAGTGCTTCTGCTTGAAGAAGCTCGTTGACCGAGAGAGTTTGAGCTGCTGCTGTTGCTGCTTCTGGTGGATCTTCATCTTCTTGTCCTTGATGAGCGCGAGGTTGTAGTCTTCGATGGCGCGCACGAAGTCTCCTTTTGAGTTGTAGCAGGACGCGCGCGCGTACACGGCGTTCACGTGCTCGGGGTTGAGGTGAAGCGCCTGCGAGAAGTCGCGGATCGCGAGGTCCACCTGGTTGAGCTTTGAGTACGCCAAGCCGCGTGTGTAGTACGCCGCGGTGTTGGCGCTGTCGAGGGCGGCGACTTCGTTCAGGTCCCGGATGGCTTGGTCGTACTTGGCCTGCTTGAAGAACGCCACGCCTCGCGCCAGCAGCACCTTCACGTCGCGCGGGTCCTTAACCAGCTGGCTCGTTGACGAGTCGATCACATGCTGTGGGTCCGTTGGCTTGCGGTAGTAGTACGTGCGGTTCGGGTGGCTCTTTGCTGCTTCCTCCGTGCCCAGGAAATCTTTTCGCTTGAGCAACACAGGCTTGTCGCTCTCGCAGTCCACCTCGGGGTTGCTCGCCATTGCGCTCTGTGTGTGCTTCTTGTGTCTGGGATCTGTACAGGTCTGGAAAAACACGTCGACAAACCAACAGTCACTCTTGTGGCGTTTCGATCTGGAGTTAAAGCTTCGTCAGTGTTTTGTTTAGTATGCCACTGCAATACGAGAAGAGCTAAAGAAGGACGAAATGAAGCATGTCAAGAGCTCAACAACAATGTCAAGCAAGCAACGTGCTAGTTACCTCGTCAAGCGAAGACGACCCTTCTTGCCTTGCTTTTTATTGCATCTTGCCATCGCAGAACGCTTTACAAACACCAGTGATGTCAGGTGACTTGAAGTGCTTTCTCGTTGAATCGAATTGGTTAAGCGGTAGACTAATGCACACTTCGAGCCGCAGCGTGAAGGGAGGTTCCTTCGTCTTGTCTCACTCTTCATCATCATCGTCGTCCTCTTCGTCGCTCGAGTACTGTCCGCGCACGTCGTAGTACTCTTCCTCCGGAAGTTCAAACAGGAAGCGGATTTCTCGATTCGACAGTCCAGAAGCATCGCTCTGATCGTCTTCAGTGTCGTCGCCTCCCTCGTCTGCTTCTCCGCTGGCATCACTTTCGTCCATTCCGTCGTACTCATCATCGGAATCCATGTATTCCGATCCCAACTCGTCGTCAGTGTCGTCGCCATCGTCGCTGTCATCACTCTCGTCGCTCTCGCTTGTCTCCGACTCGTCGTCATACTCGTCGTCATCCAGCGTGTCCGAGTCGTCATGGGCGTCTTCGATATCGGAATCGTCTTCGCTCGGTTTCTTCCGCCCGATGTCATAAAGCCGGCAGACCGTCTCGTCCTGGTCATCGGAGTCCAGATATCGTCCCTCGACAACAGAGAGCAGCGAACTCTTCGTGTCGATAGACAAATCAAAGATCGGTCGTTCGAGCTCTATTGTCGAGATATCTTTGTAGTCCCGAGCATCCAGAACACGGAACCAGGTCTTCAGTTTACTGCGCCGGCGATCCAGATCATCTCCCTGTGAAAGTACACAGAAACAAACACAAGCGCATCGAAAATCGTTAGTCACAAGTCAAAAGCACAGAAACGTCATGCAGCAGCAGCATGCACTCACTCCAGCATACGGATAGTAGGCGTACAGAATGTTCCCGTAGCTATTGAACTTGACGTTGCACTTGTCCAGCGCAGGAACCATGCGTAGCAACTTGTATGTGCGCAGGTCCCACACCGCAGAGTTCACGATCACTTCGTTTCCGCCTGGATGGAAAAAGCCGTAGCCCACATTCGACAGTTTGTCAAATTTATACAGCGCGCGCGTCGGGAGTCTCGAATCCCATAGCATCCCGTCAGTAAGGATGGTTGAATCGCATGGGGAGTAGCAGCAGTTGGTCTCCAAGCCGTACTCGTTCGATCGCATGCTGTCGCTGAGCTCGCAGATCACCTCACCAGTTGCAATGTCCATCACCACAGCGCCTTTCAAGTCGCGTCGGCCGTTACTCTCATCCTCAAGCACGAGCACTCTTCCGTCCAGCGCCACGATGCGATCGCCGTAATGGTTGAATTGCGGATTGATCACGGACTCGAAGCGCCATCTCGCAGTTCCCATATTGTTGACGTCCCACAGCGCGATCTCAGTCGATCCGTATTCCGACATCGCAGCTGAGCCCGTCAAGATCAAACGATTCTGGCTCCCCATGTGCGTGTTTTCATTCGTCTCCAAGCCAATAATCGCGCTTGACTCGGAATGGCAGTTCCACTGCTCGACCACGCTGTCCGTGTCAATGTTCATTAGTCGAAGCTCACCATCGTGACTTCCCATGAGCACTTCACGCTGGTCCTTCCCAAAGAATCGCGTAATACTGACGCCGCCCCAATCCTCTGAGCCGTGTGCCCCCAGTACTCGATACGGGCGATAGCGGCTAAACACGTAGCGGTTGACTCCAGCATCTACGTACGGACTTGCGAACGAACGCACTCCATAACGAGATCCAAGGCGAGTACGATGGATGAGCCGATTGCAAATACTCAGGTTGGACGAAGAGGAAGCAGGCTGGTCGGGGCAGTGGTGGACTGAGTCGTTACCGAGAAGCTTGAACGGCGGTATGGTCGCAACAGGATTGGAGCACTGTCGATGCTGCTCGCGAAGGTAGTGCGTGATGATTCCGTCCAATTTGCTTTCTCTCTTCTGCTGATTTCCGAGCTGGAGCGAGAGGCCATAACCGGTAGCTTTCGAACCAGTTGTGGCTTTCTGAGGCGTCGTCGGTAGCACACTGTCGGTCGGCCATCGCGAAGAAGCGAGCTGCTTCACCCCTTTGTGATCAAACAAACTTGAGCTCGCGAGTGCTTTCTTCACTCGTTTTCGACGTTGTCCTGGCGTCGTAAAGGGCCCCACACTAGCCTTCGAAGGCAACTTGGTTGCTCTAAGATTCAACGCAAAAGACGGGTCAGTCCCCGTCAGAGCTTCGACGTGTTTCTTGATTTCATGGTCTACCACGGGACCAGAATACGCTAAGCGTGGCATCTTCGATGGTCTTCGCAGCTCATCTGAGCTCAGTCCACCGTTTGCCTTCGCTGATGACGACGGAAACGATGAAATGTCGGTGACAGCTCGATTCTTTCCTGCTCTCGGTGAATGCTTCCCGAGCTGTACCAGCGAGTCTGCTCGAGGCGACGAAGAGCTTGGCTTGTCTGCTGCTTCACCATCAAGTTTCGCTTCTTCAGAAAGCGTAGACGCAGCTTGATGCAGTCCCTTCGTCACCAGGTGGTCGTGGATGAGACGCAGCAGTTCATTGTCGTCGTACGAAATTTTCGTCTGTGCGACGATGCTCGCTTTCTCGATCTTGCGCACGGTGGGGTCTGTTGCCTCATTGATGACAACGTTGGGCGCACGGTGCGTGACTTGCGAGATCAAATCGAGCGCAGATTCGCGGAATCGGACGTGTAGATCAGCGTTCTCTTCCAGAATCGGCTCGTTGCGAATCAGGTCAGACAGTAACTGGCCAATTTGCATTTTTTCTAGAATTTGAGCGATCTGCTTGTCCCTTGACAGCCCGAGAAGAGCACGCGTGGCGAGAAGTCGGATGGCATCAGCGTTCTGGACGGATCGCTTGTAGCGCAGCAATTGCGTGCATACTTTGATGGCGTTCTTCTCTCGAGCGAGCTTGCGCACGGGTCGGAGCACCTTGTCGTCCTTTGATCGGATACAACAGCACAACCCATTTTCCGTTGATCCGTCAGCACCGTCAAGCGAAAGGTTGCCGGTTGCAGCATTGCTGGACTCGTTCTGTTCTTTCCGAGTTCGCATGCTTCGAGCTGTGAGAGTGAATTGTCGGATGTCCTTGTATGGGTGTTGCCAGCAGTCTTCATTGTGTGGTGGCGAAACACAGTTGCACAGCACTCGAAGCGCATCTCTTACAAGATCTGAGTCTCTTCCGTTCGTGCTCGTCGCGATATCGAGCAAAAGCGTGATGCCTGGACGTTTTGGCACGTTCATATCGTCCAGCGAAGCCTCCGTTGAACACACTTCGCTTGATAACGCTGGAACCACAAGAGTGAGCACACGCATGGACTCCAAGCAGAATTGCGCGCGTTCTACTGACCACACTCGAGTTGACGACGAGCTTTCATCCGAATTGCCATTCTGGATGAAATGGCACATCATCGCTGCGACCTCCAGCATGACGAGAATACCACGAAGATGAACAAGTTTCGCAGCTGGAGCCCACATTGTTCCGCCAGGACCTGACGCTGCTGACCAAGAGCTGTTTGCATTTGCACCAGCGACACTGAAACGATACTTTTCGTAGAAGATCAAGTTCTGCTCGTGGGCTTTGTCGTCAACGTCGATGGGCTTGGACCACGAGAGCTTGGGCACGCGTGCTGGAAGTCGGGATGCGGCAGCGGCTGCCGTCGGTATCGTGCTCGTCGCGGCCGTCATGTTCACACGGTTTGACGGGTGATTCACTTGTGCGAGCTTTCGTCGGAGGCGATGCACCACTAGTGCCAAATGCACTCTCAGATATTGACGCAAGCACAGGCATGCATCGTGCGACAATTGCCGCTGGGCTGCAGACTTCGGATTGTTTCCTGCCCGGATGATGTTCAGCAATGTGTAGAGACCATTCTGCTTTTCGAAGTAGTCGAGGATCGCCTTGAACGGCAGCGTGAGACCAAAGAAGACGACGGCGTTCTGCCGCGCGCGGTCGTTTGGACTCGATAGCAACCCAAACGCAACCGAAAGCAGGCTCTCTGGGTCTGAAGTCAGAATCTTCTCGATCACCGTTGAAGACGACGCGAAACCGTGCAGACACATCGACAAACTTCGATCAAGCAGTCCGATTTGCCCAGCTGCTTGTTGGAACTTAGTTGTCTCGAAAATCAGCTCCACGCCGCCAGCTTCAATGAAGGAGAAGGAGAACTTCTTATGAGCGAGGAAATGCGACGTCAGTTTCATCGTGTGCGACAGAACCATCGGGTTCTTGCTGTGAAGAAACGTGATGATCGTTCCGATGATGTCTTCTTTGTGCGCCGGTCCAAAGAGCTCCATGTACTCCCCCATCGAGCCGATGCAATCCAACGTGTGCAGCAACTCGAGCAGCACGAGACGCTTCAAATCTTCTTCATGACGCGCTGGATCTGACGCCGCATCCTCACGCTCTGCGTCGACTTCCACCAGGACATCTTCACCGTTACTCGCTATTGGTAACGGGTTTCCTTGATTCACAGCGCGGTCTTCATCTTGCTCCACTTCAACAGAACTCCCAGCATCCACTGCCAGCGCATTCCCTTCAGTTACCGAGCTTGTAACTCTTATGCTTCCTTCGGAGTGCTTCCGCTTGAGACCACCAGCTGACTTCTGCGAGTTGGTCATTGCCGCCGCTGATGTCTTTCCTGGACCGTTGCCCGCAGCACTGTTCCGCTTTTGACGCGCGCCACTGTTTCGAACGTGCTCTTGGATGTACTTCAGAGCGAGTTGGTGCTCCTTGTCCAGCTTGGTTGCGTACAAGCGTGCTCGCTTCAGCAACTTGATCGGCGTCTCTTTGTTGACAACGATGTCAGCGATCGATCGGTCGCGGAGACCAACAGCTAGCAGTCCCGTCGCATAGCATCGCAGTGGTGGGTCGGTGTCGGTCGCGTACTCGCACATTCGGTCCAACATCTCTTCGTCGTACAGTAAACGGATAATGAACCGACTGTGAACCGGCACCGTCGCCAGCAGCACTCGGCAGATGGCCGCCTTGACTCGATTAGCAGTCAGCTCGTTTAATTTTGCTTCGATCTGTTTAAATCAACAGCATTACGTCAGCCTCCATCTTGCAACAACATACGAGAAGCAAAACGAGGCACGTACCATCGGATAGAAATCGTTGTTTTGATCCAGGATCTGCAAGAGATTCCCAATCAGATGGCCTGTGCATGATTTGCGAGCAGTTCAGAGTGAGCGCCATTGACACCAATCGGGTACACAGATCAACTAGAATGCATCAGCTAAAGTACCACACGCACCTTCACGTCGGTAGGGCGATGTTCGCTCCTTGCGAAACGTTGTCTCCACATCTTCGAGCGTCTCTGCGATTCTAAAAGCCACACAGCGTCAACACGCACTCTTCGTCAGCAACTCAAGACGCAGAAGTAAATGAGGCAGAGGGCAGTAGCACGTACATGTTGAGCTTTGTCGACAGCTCGTCGTCCAACAGCGGCGGATCGGCCATCGTGATCTCCTGCGCGAGCTGCTCCACCTTGACCTCCAACGGGTGCAGCAGGTCGTCCGCATCCAACATCATCGTCTCGCGGTGCGAGCGCGGCTGCTGGGACCCGTCCTCCTCATCTTCCTCGCCGTCCTCTTCCTCGTCGCCACTGCCATCGTCCGAGCCCACGTCCTCCTCCTCTTCGTTGTCTCCGTCGAGCGACGCGTTCTCGTACTCGAGCTCCTCGTGCTCCTCGTGCTCCGCCATGACTGCAACTTTCCTTTGACCGTTCGAGATGCCAATTTTACACGATTTTACACTGGTGGCTTTCCAAAAATCTACAGTGCGACGCAAAACTATAGACGTACCCAAAAAATTCAGATTCTGAAATTTGAAAAGTCGATGTGCGAAAAAGATGAAGAGTCAGGCACTTGTGATGGAAGTGAAGGGATATTGCAATATTCGTTCATTCAGCTCATTCAAATTCCAAGTCACAATCCACCATTTTTGGTTTTTGATTTGATCCAAAACTATAAACGCACTGCGGTAAAAAATATCATTTATC